>RJWT010019494.1:0-18373 GCA_004365215.1 Cuniculus paca
TATGATCCTCACGTTCACTTGTATTAATGTTGTAATCTCTCTTTTCATATGAAGGGACCAAGACCTACTTTTCTGCCCAAGGGTCTGTATTCAGTGAATGCCAAAGTCTAAATGAGCTCCAGGTATAATTTTCCAAGTCTATTTTCCTTCCTTTCGTGCTATGCTCTTGTGTTCCCTCATTAATTGTCATGATTATAATTATACAGTAAATTTCTATCAATCACACAGGGTGAGCTGAAATCTGTCATATACAGAAATATAAAATGTCCCAGTGAGTGAGATAATTGAATATTAATAACTAAAACTTTCATCTATTTAAAAACTAAAGACATCCTTAGAAGCACACAGAAACTTTTTCAGAGCCCTTAGGAGGCTCTGCTTGGGGGGTTCCCAAGATTAAAACTTGGGCAGTTGCTGCTGCAATAGCTCTCCCTATACAGGTTTTAATTCTTTCTGATACTGACTATATTCCCTTTCCTTGTTGTTGGTGTCATTTTCCACCCAATTACCAAAATTAGAACCCTAAAAAGTGTGCTTAATTCTTATCTCCCACAGCCTCACCATTATAATCAATTGCTGTTGACTTTACTCAGAAAATATTTCTGGAATTTGTGTGTTTTCCCACTCCTACTTTCCTTGAAGTAATTCATGCTCTCTCCGTCTTTCCTCTGGCATCTTCCACGGATAGCTCTTAAATCTTCTCTTAAGCATCTCCGGCAAGTCTTCACTGCGTCCTTCATAGCCTAGCACATCTGAACCCCAGTCTCAGTACATCGTGTTTTCTAAAGGAACAGACAGTAGCATATAGGTCTGCAGTAGGTGTGATTAAAAAACAAAATAAGGTAAATGCTGTTGCCCAGTGCCACCCAACAGAAAGGCAGGGTTGTGGAAATATTATAACATGTCTTCATCCACTTTATTCACCGTATCTGCCATTCTGTGACTCCTGGGTCTTCCCCAAAGTCAAAATGACCATGAATGATAATTGTTTTGAGTCCAATCAGGGCAGCACCTAAGGACACTCAGGTACTACCTCTGGAAAGAGGACTTCCAGAACTTCTTGAGAAAGCACGATTCAATAAATGTGTTTGAAGCAAGGTAGAGTGCTTTGAAGGGGACTAATTCCAATGTGTCTTTTACTGTAATAAATACTTTTAATTTGAACAGTCACCTTACTTTTTGATCACCCAGTGTTAGTTTAAGTTTCCAGTAGAATAAGTACAGTATTTGGCAGGTCCTAGACTGACAATGTGAGTTTTGGTGTTAAGAATGTAGCAAAAATAGGTAGGGGGTGCTGATTTAGGAAAACACCAAAGCACAGGAAGGAATTATCAAGCATACAAGGATGGAAATTATTCACTTTCAATGAGCACACAACCAGGTGGATTCTGTAAAGTGGCTTGAAGGAGAGCCAAAGAAGAAAAGCTTCCAAAGATAACACTTTAATGAATCAAAAGTAAAAAAGATTTTTAAAAAATAAAGATATCAGTCACAGGGGTAAATGCTATCAAGATAGTCAAGTGAGTTAACTTCAGAGAGTTTGTAGATTCAGAATTAAGAAGCCATGAAACGCCTTATCGATTTAGAGCAGTGAAGGAAATTCCAAATGGGGATGGGCTACATAGGGAGTAAGAGCGAGGGACGCGAAGGTGTTGACTCTGTAGTTACTTAAAAACAAAGAGGAAAAAAACACTATTGAGCTATTGTGGCATATCATATCATGGAGAAGAGTGTTTATTGTTTTCCTTTTATTCATGAGATTTTTTTAATGGAAAAAGATAAACCAAAATTTCATAACCAAACAGTAGGAGAATAGCAATGGTTCACATATTGCATATTATGTTTAAAGTAGTTAGTTATTCAGAGTACAAGATATGGGCATTAAAATTTTCTCCAGTCAATATAAGCACAAACTTTCCCTTTCAATGAACTAAAAGACACTAAGAGTATAACTGACTCACTTTTTTCCCCTTTTTTCCCTTCCATCCTGTCCTCTCTCCTCCATACTAGATCCCTTTCCCTTTGAACAATTTCTTCCCTCTCACAATATCTATCAAACATTTTAGACATTATTCACTATTTCAGTTTCTCACACCAGAGACACAATGAGATGTTTGCACACGTGATTCAGATTTATTTCACTTATGAGCATGGCCTTGAGGTGCATTCATTTACCTATAAGAGTCTCAAGTTCACTCTTCTTTATGTCTCAGCAGTACTCTATTGTGTAAAAATATCACATCTTTTTTATCCATTCCTTAGTTGATGGGCATTTGGGTTGTTTCCAAGATTTAGCTATTACAAATTGTGCTGCTATAAACCTGGGTGCACAGGATATTTTTAATTCTTCTTATAAGATATCCAGAAGGGGAATAGCTGGGTCAAATGGAACCTTTAATCCCACCTTTTTGAAGAATCTCCGTACTGATTTCCAAAGTGGCTGCACCAGTCTACACTTCCTTCAACAGTAGAGAAGGGTTCCTTTTCTCCCACAGCCCCTCCAGCATTTGTTATTGGTTGATTTCTTGATGATAGTCATTCTTTCTGGAATAAGATGGAATCTCAGTGTTGTTTTAAGTTGCATCTCTCAAATGACCAACGACGCTGAACATTTTTTTCATTTATTTATTTTCCATTTGCATTTCTTCATCTGAGAAGTGCATATTCATCTTAGATGCCCATTTTTGAATTGGGTCTTTGAATTTTGGGGTCTGATTTTTTTTTTCAGTTATGTGTACTATATAGAAACCCTTTGTCTGAGGGAAAACTAGCTTAAATTTTTTCCAACTCTGTGGGTTGCCTTTTCACTCTCTTGGTGATTTTTTTTTTTGATGTACAAAGCTTTTTAATAATATGAGATTCCCACTGTTGATTCTTTGAATTATTTCCCATGCAGTTGGGTTTTGTTCATGAACTCTCTGCCTACACTTGTGTCTTCAAGATTTCTACCTACTTTCTCTCCAATAGGTTTAGCATTTCTGTTTTAATATTTAGAGCTTTTAATGGATATTTAGATCCATTTTGACTTTAGTTTAGTGCATGGTGATAGACCCTGGTCTACTTTTAGTCTTCAGCATGTGGAAAGCCAGCTTTTCCAGACCCATTTATTAAAGATACTATTTTTATTCCAGTAAACATGTTTGTCTCCTTTATCAAAGATAAGATGACTAAGTGTGTTTGGAGCTGCACCTGCATCTTCTGTTCTGTTTCAGTGATCCTCAGGTCTGTTTTATTTTTCCAATACCATGTTGATTTTATCACAGTAGCTTTGTGGTGTAATTTCAGGTCAGGGACTGTGATGCCCAGTGACTTGCCTTTCTTGCCCAGAAATGTTGTTGTTATTCTAGGTCTCTTCCATTTCCAAATGAATTTTAGGTGTGTTTTCTCTAGTTCTGATGATATTTGATCAGGATTTCATTAAGTCTGTGTAACAGTCTTGAGAGTATGGCTATTTTCACTATGTTGGTTCTTCCTATCCATGAGCAAGGGATTCCATTTTCTGATATCCTCTTTGATCTCCTCTTTAGACTTAATGTAATTTTCAATGTATGGATCTTTTATTTCCTTTGTTAGACTGATTCATAGGTATTTCACTTTTTGGGGTGCTATTATGAAGGGTGTGGTTTTTCTAATTTTTCTCTCAGTGAATTTGTTGTTTTTACACAGAAGTGCTACTGATATTTGAGTGTTGAATTTGTATCCAGCTACAGTATAGAATTTGGTTATTAAATTCACAAGTCTTTTGGTGGAATTTTTGGGGTCTTCTATGTACAGAATCATGTCATCTTCAAATAATGATAATTTCAATTCTTCCTTTCCTATCTTTATTCCTGTTATTTCTTTCTCTTCTTGAATTGTTCTGATTAATGTTTCCAGAGGTATATTAAATAGGAGTGGTGATAGTGGACATCCCTATTATGTTCCTGATTTTAGAGTGAAAATTTTCTGTTTTTGACCAGTTAGTGTGATGTTAGCTGTTAGTTTGTCATAGATAGCTTTCATCAAATTCAGATAAAGACCATCTAGTACAATTTTCTGCAGGGTTTTTATAGTGAATGGGTGTTGGAGTATGTCAAATGGTTTTTCTGCATCTATTGAGATGATTCTTGTCTTTGATTCTGTCAATACAGTGTATTATGTTTATTGATTTGCATATGTGGAACTACCCCTGCATCTCTGGGATGAATCCTACTTGATTGTGGTGAATAATTGTCTTGATGATTTGCTGCATTCTGTTTGCCAGGATCTTACTGAGGATTTTTGCATCTATGTTCATTAGGAAGATTGACCTGTAGTTTTCTTTTTGGTTGGATCTTTCTCTGGTTTTGGTATTAGGGTAATACTTGCTTCTAGGAATGATTTTGGAAATATTGCTTCTCTTTCAACTTCATTTTAGAGTTTGGGCATTAGATCTTCTCTAAATTTTTTGTAGAATTCAGTCATGACTCCATAAAGGCCTGCACTTTTCTTTATTGGTAGGTTTTTAATTACATTTTCAATTTCACTGACTGATATCAGGGTATTTAGAATATTTGCATCTTCTTTATTCAGTTTTCATAATTCATATATGTCTAGAAATCTGTCCACTTCTTCTGTGTTTCCATTTTGTTAGAGCACAGATTCTCGAAGTAGGTATTGATAATCTTCTGGATTTTCACAGAATCTGTTATGATTTCACCCTTTGATTCCTAATTGCTTGAATTCAGGTCTTTTCTTTCCTCTTTTTGATAAGGTTGACTAGGGGCCTTTCAATTTTATTTAATCTTTCAATGAACCAACTCTTTGGTTCATTCATTCTTTGTATTATTTTCTTAGTCTCAATTGTATTAATTTCTGCTCCAATCTTTATAATTTCCTCTTTCATGCAAGCTTTGGGTTTGGTTTGTTCTTCCTTTTCTAGGAGTTTGAGGCTCAACATTAAGTTGTTTGTTCGAGCTCATTCTGCTTTCCTGATGTGAGAATTTCCCACTATAAGTTTCCCTAACACAACTGCTTTCTGTGTGTCCCGTAAGTTCTGATATGTTGTACTGGCATTTTCATTTAATTGTAGATACTTTTTAATTTCTTCTTTAATTTCCTCTGTGACCCATTGGTTGTTAAAGAGGGTGCTGTTCAATTTCCATGTGATTATGGAGTTTTTATGGTTTCCAATTTCACTGCACGATGGTCAGATAATATGCATGGAATAATTTCAGTTCCTCTGAACTTACTTAACATGTTTATGGGTTATGAGAACATTCCATGTGCAGCTAGGAAGAAAGTATGTCTATCTCAAGAACCTACCTTCCCTATTTGTTAAGGATGAAAAGTTGCTATTTAGTTCAGCACTCAGTCCTTTGGTACTGGACTCTGGTGATGATATGACTCAATACAATCAGTGTTGTCATGTATGGGAGAAAAACAATTATGACAGGTGTGACATCCTTACTAAAGCAGTTCAGCTAGCAATAGCATCAAGTTTGAATGAGTTACTGACAAACTCTGGAAACTATTAACTTGATACCTTTGATCATAGGATCAAATTCTGCAGTTATATAACAAACCCCAACATATTCCAGCAAGTTGCAATAATTTTACCCTGTCGTGGTATGGGGGTGATGTCAAGGGGGAAAGGGGCAAGATAGAAAAATTAATATCATCAAATATAGTAGAAGCAAGGTTGAATGGCAAAGGATGATTACCTAAGTTTTGGGAAGTTGGATGACACAGGAGAGAAACGATGAAAGAGAAAATGTAGGAGTATTGATGTGAATCAGGAAGAAAAGAGACAAGGTTTACTCACTTTGTGATATCAAAATTTCAAGAGGTAGTTGAGGAAAGAAAGAATATGAGTAGAAGAAAACAAAAAGAAAGGTAATAAGCTTATTTAATCAAAAAGAGGGAGAGAAGAAAACAACAACAAAATTGAAACCCGGCCAAAACAAGGATAACCACATAAAGCAAAACGAAACACCCCAACCAGGCAGAAAAATGATAACCCATCCTACAAACAGAAATGAAAGTAGTGAAGTTCCTCTCACACTCACAGGTCTGTGGTAGTGTCCAAGTCAGTTCCTAGAAATGTGCTGTGTACTCCAGCTAGATTTGCCGTAGAGTTTGTGCTGGGTACAAAACTGATGTTGGCTTTTGGATGTGGGGTCTGGGACTGGTCTGTTGCAGGAGTTCTCCAGGGCCCTTTGATAAAGAATGGCGGCCCCACCCGCTTCTGTTCTGCATGTCTGTGTGCTGAAGCACCAGGCGGATTCACCCAGCTCACCCAACTGTTGGCCCCTCACTGCTGCTCTGGACTCTTCTACATTGCTGGGGTTGTGTGTGCACCTCACTCAGGACCTGGACTGGATCTTGCTGGTCCCGCCCACTGTCAGAGTATGTGCCCACACGTGGGCCTGCTGGCCTCGTCTCTCTGGTCCCCTGGTTCGCCTTGGAGTTTGACTTCTCACTGTTGTTTTGAACTTTTCTGGGCCATGTGATCCCACCTGTGGCATGCGCTGAGCCCTGGGCAGCTGGCTCAGACATTCCCTGCCTGTAGCATGCGCCATTCACTGGGCTGGCTAGCTCCTGTTCATGAGTTTTTAAAACATGGAAAACCATTGTCCATGCCTAAATGGTTAGAAGAAGCCAAGCTATAGGAAGAGATCAGATTTAGAAACTTAGGAAATTAGGAGGAAATGATGGATGGAGCTCTCAAAACAGACAACGTGGAGAAGAGCTAGAACAGAGTTGGCCTACAAGAGTGGGAGAGAGAGATGACTTGATCTGAAACTATCAAAAGGTTTGGGTAGAAGTAAGGAGGAAAATGTTGGAGGTAAATAATTAGCCATGTCAAAGAAAATAATCTTGATTTTCCATATGAAAAAAAAAGAGTGCAATATCTGAGAAAGAGACAGGAAGAATTTAGGGTTTAACTGTGATACAAGCTCCAAATAGCTTGTGAGGAAAATGGGAGCTGTTGATCATGAAGGCGAAGTGGTAGGATTGCTGAATCGTGTGAGGAGCACAGCAGCGAACGTGATGACATGAAGCTGCACTACTGGGAGCCTGTCTTTTGCAATACTCAGCTGCAAAGTGTGGATGCTGAGAATTTAGATGCTGAAAATTATCCATGATTGTGCATTTGGGAATCTGTGAAATCAGGAGAGTATTGTCAGTAGCTAGTAATTGAAATGATGTCATATGGAACACCAGTGACTCAACCTAAGCTGTGGGGGCAGTTAGAGGGGACATCAGGAACTGCAGGCCACTGTGAATTAGGGATGGAACTTATGAAAATGAGCGAGCATAATGAAAGAAAAAAGTTACATTTGCAAAAGAGATATTGGGATTTTTATCTCAAAGGTATTAAAGAACTAAGCAACTGCCAAGAACCAAATCACAGTTATCATTATTGGTAACTGCTATAGAGTATGGGGAACAGGAAACAGCATTCATGGCCCCAGGGGAGGCGGCGTTCATGAGTGCCTAGCAGACCCCCAGTGCACTCCTGCCCCTCGTCTCACCAATCACCAACCTCACTTTTCAACACCATATTTTGCATGTTTTTCCTGTGAGGATTTTTTCTATTTCTGGAGCCTGTTTTGCTACTTACAATGCAAGATAAGTGCTAGGAAATTAGTGTCACCCTTTTTCCTAAAGCTCTTGAAGGATGAGGGACTCTCACCCATGGATGGAGTTTTGCAAGTGTTTGATTAACCATTCCAGGCAGAATTTTACTAGCAAGATTCAGGTTTGGTCCGCAGTGGCATCTAGCTGGAAAACATAATCTTTGCTGGTTATATTGTCTTTCTTGCTTGTTACTTTACCCTCAACTTCTTAGATTCTGCTTTAATCAGCAGGTGATTTCAATGATAGGATATAAAAAAGCACATATTTATCCACTGGGTCGAATAAGAACAACTTATATAGCAAATAAGGTAGTGAAAAGAGCTGTCCACACAGCTTTTTATTAAAGTAATATTACCACAAGACAAATATACACTGGAGAATAAAGTTTAGACAACACGATAGTCACTCAACAGACATTGATTGATTATCTATGATGCGCCACCGTAGTAATAGACCAGCTGCCAGAAATACGAATCAGAGAAGGCACTATTCACAACCTTGATGTGTTTGTAGACTATTATGTGAGTTAAATCTACAAGTGGAAAATTGTATTAAACTAATGTCTATAATAGGCATAGTATATTGAAATGAAGAGGGAAGGAAGGTCAGGTGTCAAGAAAGATCAAGTAAAGAAAAGAAAGGCTGGACAGAAGATGATATTCCTTTTAAGGTGTTACAGTTGCGGAAAAGAAACTGGTAGAGAATGGAGATCCATCATGAGCAGAGTGGGGACAAGTGGGAATTTCTAGTCAAGGGACAGGTTAGGGTAAGCAAGCAGAAAGCAAGCTCAGTAACTGAGATAGTCAGAGAGCAAGAATGGGAAATTCAGTTCCCCTAAGGAAAGATGCAGTGTGGAGTCCTAGAGAGCTTGGACCACTTTACCAAAGCCAGCCAGGGGGAGAGTCCGGTTGAAGGACAATTCAGGAACTGACCTTTGCAACTAAGTAGATGTTAACCAGGAAAAGGGAGGGAAAGGAGGACCATCCCTTTAGGAAAGGAGGATGGCCTATGTCACAGTGGAGGAAATAGCAGAACATATGTAAGAAGTCAGGAGAGGCTGTGTTTCTGGAATTTAGATAAGAGAAAAGAAAAATCCTTGAAAAGTGAGGAAAGGGCCAGTCATTCCTTACATGCTGGGTCACGCAGTTCATAAATCTACTCTTTGGCAAAGACACGTTATTGAAGAAATCAGAATAAGTAAAGGAATTTTCCAGCACCTGTATTGGAGCATATAATAGTATAACAGAATTTGAGAGGAGTTCATTAGTAATCACAGCAATAGATTAATAAACAAGAAAAATAGCAGACACTGATTGATAAATTATATTTGATGATGTGATAATACATGACTGATTTCTTCAGCTATGTTGATTTACTGCACCATCTCTGCAAAAGTAGCATTTAAAGAATTTAAGAAGGACTCAGGTAGGGGACAATTCAGGGCAGAACACTGTGGCCAGAAAGAGCCATTGTGCAGGGCACCTGTCTGAATCCAGTTTGCTGCTCCTGAAGAATGGAAATGAAGGCAACATGGCTAGAAGGCAGCCTTCATGAGAGGAGTAAGCGATGAACTCATATATGAGAAAAGTTTTGGCTCAGGTCAGATTTTACAAGCCACAGCAACAGTTTATATTTTATACTGAGATCTGTGTAAGGCAAAATAATTGGTCCCCAAAGACGTTCACATCGTAGGCCCTGTAACATGTGATATATTATATTAAATGACAGAGGGGAATCAAAGTTGCTAATTCATTCATCTGGGAAATTGTCCTGGATTAGCTGGGTATGCATCTTCGAAAGTGAGAAAGGGAGGCAGAAGGGAAGAGAGAGTGGGAAATGCAATTGGGAAAGGAAAACACTGGAAGATGTCGTGTTATTGATTTGATGTGGAGAAAGGGGTAAGGAGCCAAGCAGTGTGGGTAGATGTGTGACTAGAAGTTGGAAAAGGTTTGTATCAGAGCCTCCAGAAAAGAAAAGCCCTACTGACATCTCAGTTCTACTCCAGAAAGATCAATGTTCAATGTCTTATTCAGAACAGCAAAATTATAAATTTCACTGTGTAATCTTCTGAATTTGTGGTAATTCGCTACAACATTAAGAGCAAATAAATACAGGAGACACTGACAGTAGGAAGGCAGGAAGACTGCAGTGTCTGTGTATGAGCTTGACAGTCTTTCTGAGGTTAACACATTTACAGTAAAATGTGGCATGAGAACAGCAAAAACAAGGCAGCCAGTTCTGAGTTGGCTATAATGATTTGATGAAAAATGGACAAATTAGACAAGAATATTCAGAGTATACACAAAGAGAAGGGAATGGCTTTGGGATAGGTTTTGGAATTAGAAGTGGGGTAATTTGCTCATTAATTAGATTTGGAGCGGGACATAAAAATAGTTGTCAAGGGAAATGAATAACTCCTTGCCTTGCAGAACTGGGCTGACTGTGATGCTAGTTTCAGAGCCAAACAAGACACAAAGGTTAACCTGGGAGGTACAGGAGCAGTTTTGACACCATGGTGTTATTTTATATCTTCATGGAGTTTTAAGGTAATCAGATATGTGAATATGAATTTCTTAGAAGAGGTTAGATATGTAGGTTTAAAGTTGGAAATGTAAACACAGAAGTGTTTTCCAAGACAGGACTCTATTAAGTCACCGAGGGAGAATGTTACAAGGGAAGAGATGTGGGACAGTCACAGGCTTTCCAAAAGCTAAAGTCAAAGAGAAGACAAAAGCGAGGAACCTAGAAAGGGTGATCAGTGACAAAAAAAAAATTCAAATTTGCACTGTGATAGATTCTGCTAGCCTGGGGCCTACCTATCTCTAATATGACATCCGCCCAACTTGGCACCGGGCCCAGAGAAGCAACTTATCTCTCTAAGAGTAACTTCTATGCTTTCCTTCTAGTTCTAGAAATAAGCCTCCAGCTCCCTTTTTGAGGGTGCATTGAGCCCTCTCCAATCCCAGGACTCCACAATCACCCAAGTGCTCCACCCCCAGCTCCCAGTAAATCTCTCTGTTTCCTGTTTTGCACAAGCAGATGCTCCTTCAAATCAGTTGTTGATGTCATTTTGCCCACCTCCCAAACTCCTCCCCCAGCCAAACTTGATAAAAGAAGCTTTATTTCTTTGTTCTCACCGAAGGTACCTGCGTCTCTTCTGCAGCCCTCCCATGCCCGCAATAAAGGCCTCTTTTCTCCTTTCTTTGTCTCCCTCTATTGCACCAAAATCTTATCTAAATTTAACACAGAGTATCACAGAAGATAGGGGAACAAAGAATGTGATTTTTTAAATACACCTAAGAAGTTAACAAAATGAGATGCGCCCATTGGATTTGGCAGGGAGGTCGTGGGAGACATTGAAAAGGTCTAAGAACCAAACTGAAATGAACTGAGGAAGATCAAGAGATCTGGAAATGTAGACAATGATTTCTTGGCAATCATTTCAGTAAATTTTGCTTTGAAGAGAAGTTTCAAACTGAGAAAGTAATTGTAGTGAGATATTTTATTAACAAAATAACTCCTGTACAACTGAATATTTAGCACGCTAATTTTCCTACTCCTTTGTCATTTTGCAACACAGCCCTAACTTGCTTTCTGTTATGATTTAGACCTAATGTGTCCCCTTGAAAGGCTTGTCTCCAAAAGTGAGGCTTTGGGGAGGTGATTGGGTCATGGGGATCTATACTCATCAATGGATTCATCCACTGATGAGTTTATGGCAGAGAGTGTTGCTCTGGTTGGAGCGCGTATCCTTGTCCTGGCTCCTGCTCTCTCAATCTCTACTTCCTCTCTGCCACAAGGTGAGCACCTTTCCTCCACCAGGCCCTTCCACCATGCCATTTCTGCCTTGGAGCCAACAAAACATGAACTGAATCCCCCAAATCATGATGCAAAATGAACCTCTCCTCCTTTGTGTTGTGAGTGTCAGGTATTTGGTCCCAGTGGCAAGAAAGCTGACTAATACACCTTCCATCTCAAGTATATTTATTCCTTATTTATTTCCAGCGAGTATTTATTGAGAATCTAAGAATGGGAAGCACTGAGGTATTAGCTGGAGAATGGTCATTATGACCTCATAATTTGATGTCACAAGCATTGAGAAAATATTTGAGATATAAAAGATATGAATGACATCTAGCATGTAAGAAAATACTTAGGAATTTCCTTTAGGTCATTTTTATACATTAAAATTTTTCATTACTCAAACCCATTTTCATAAACTATTAGCAGCTCTGCCAAAAATTGTCTGTGGTGCTCAGGACACTTCATTTTAATGGACTGACTTCACACCACTCTTTAAACCGCAATTTGTGTTTTTATCCTAGTGCTATCTTTGATTTAAAAACACTTTTCTTGGCAGTTCTACTCTTAGCAATAGTAGCCATTGAAATGTAAGGTCTTATTTAATATTTAATACTTCCAGAAGTCTTGTGAAAAATCAACTGCATAGCCAAAAGGGAACTATTTTTGCTTTGAATTTGTGTATCATTTCTTGCATACTGCTTACGTGGATTTATCATATTGCTTACCTTGCCTTGAGGGAATGACGATCATGTTATTTTTTTACTGTGCTCTTAAAAGTATTTTTCCAGAATGCTTAAACTTAGCAAATTCTAACAAATATATGTTGAATATGTATTCTAAGTGCCTTATGGACTAATAAGACTGAAACAACACAAAATTCAGTTCTCAATTTGCTAAAATTAAATTACTGATTTGGCCCATATCCGATTTGCTGTATTTACTAGTGGCTATATACAAACATATCCCTTCAAATCTACCTTAATGGAATAGGATCCTATAAATTCTCTAAGGTATTTATTATTGATGTGTTGTTCAGTGAATGTTATCTGCTTCTCCTTGGCATTTAGTTGACAGAGGACATAGAATGAATTCAAGTAGGATAATTCAGTGCCATTGCTGGTACTGAGTGCTGGACTTAAAATTTGAAAATCTCTGTTAAATAAGTAAATGCTTCATCAGCACTGTCTTTTATCAGTAATTGATTGTTTTAGGCATTGAAATGTGAAAATTACTCTTGAAAGATAGGGGGAAATGGAAGATGATTTAGACTGAAATAATTCTGAGTTTCATTTTAGAGAAAATTGTAAAAGATCAGACTTTTCTCAGAGGAGTTATAATACTTCCAGGTTTGAATTTAAGTTATAAATATCTCAGAAACTGCCTTACTCATGGTGCTGCAATTTATTCCCAGTTGTGTCTCTTACTGAAGTGAAAAATGCATGAATCTACCTGAAGATGGTGACAGGAAAGGGCTTTGAAAGGTGGCGCCCAGTTCTACCTTGGATCTAGTCTTTATGTGACATAAACTAGTTTTTCATTAATAATTTTTATTATTATTTCTCTCTAAAACTGATTTCATAGCTTCCATAGCATGCTTCTTTTCAGGAAAGAGGAGAATATCCATCTCGATGGGCAAAAACATCATCAAGACAAGCAGCAAACATTTGCCCTTTGTAGCATCTGCCAAAGCTTCCAAGTCACCATTTATGATACTTTATGAAAATAAAATTTTCTTTACATACCATGACATAAAGTGGAAACCTTATATGTTCTTATTCCATGTTTTTAAGCCCTTAAAATGTATAGTATATATTAAACTCTGTTGCATATTATACACCAAGGAGTCAAATGAGAGAGTTGCAAGAAAGAAATTAAATAATGACAGTCCCAGAAGAAGAGCAGAGAAATTAACTTGAAATCCCTATAGAATTCCAGATACTCTTTGGAAGAAGAATCAATTAATTACAAAGTAGAAGCATTTCACAGCAGCGAGGCAATATTTTTTTGTCTGAACCCACAGGCACTGTCTCTGAGCTGTTTGGTGGTAAATAGAACAGAATCAACAAAGGAAATTCCATTTGCTTTATGGGTAGTTTAATAGACTGTCTTAGCCAGATGTCAGAAAAAATCAGACAGCCTTATATTATTTTTAAGTATCAAAATATCACAACTTCAAATATATATGGTTGGCCTCTTTTCTGTAAAAATATTCATTATTTTATTTCCTTGATTTATAAAGTGGAAAATATTTGTTTCATTCTCGTTTCCTAAAAGTTCGAATGCAAACGATCAATAATTATATATCTTGAAATAAGAAATAGAAAATAAACTTTTTAGAGGTCCGATCTGGGAGATGTGAGAATGTGTCCACCACCCCGTTCCACTGTGCTGGGGACTACAGCAATCAGCAGTTGGCCCCTTCTCAAATCCACACGGAAAACATTTACAAAGCTAAGACTCTGTGGAGGAGTTTAATGTGGGAAGATTTTGAAGACACAGAATAAGCTATGTAGCCTAAAGAGAGAAATTGTTTCCCAATTTACAGAGCACACCGCTCCAGCTTCTGGTACCTCCTGCTGGTGGTTAAGGGTCCTGCGAAGTCCAGCCCAGCCCTGCGACATCACACGGAGGGCGAGGGTGGCCTGGAGGAGCGCACATGCTGCGTGACTGCATTTGTGCGAACCGTCTGGAACAGGCAGATCCCCAGGGACAGAGAGTGGCTTACTAGTTCCAGGCAAGGGGTGGAGATTGACTGCTAATGAGTATGAGATTTCTTTGGGGGGATGAAAGTGTCCTAAAATTAGATAGCAGGGATGGCTGTACAACTCTGTGAGTGAACTAAAAGCAGCACAATTAAACTGCACACTTTAAAAGGGTGGATTTTGCAGTAGGCAAGCGATAATCAATACAATTTTCATAAAAATCAAGGAAACAAATTTTGGGTATGGAGGTAATGATTTTAACTCGGTCTTCGATTAGCCAACTAAACTATTCACGGTATTTAATACTGTTAGTTACTTTAAAAGCTGTCACTTATACAGTTTTCCAGAATGTGTAGCACTTATATATATTATCTTTCTCAAACCCACGTTAATCCTGTAACTGAAATAGTTATTCTTAGTTTAAAGATTCCAGAGCTTACAGAAATTGAATGATTTGCCTAGTGATAACAGATCTTGTAAGCTGTATCCGTGTTTAGGCATGTGGTCCTCCCTGACATCACAGATGACTGCTTAAGGACTTACTGAAAGCCGCACACGAATGAATAAGAATGAGGCAGGATCCGGTGCAGGGAGGATTCTCCTGCTGACTACTGTCTCCAGAGGAAGACAGGGATGAGGCAGGACAGGAAGCTGTTTGCAATTTATTATTTGATTTCTGTGTTCCCAGGAGCACCGTCAAAAGGAACTACTGTTTAGAAGAGACAGGATGCTGTTTTATAAAAACATGGAAAAGAGAATCAATTCAGTAACATTCAAAAGTGAGAATTAAAAGTATGTGGGGAGAGATGAATTTTCTAGAAATTTTGTATATTTGATATTATGAAGGATCTGAAATAAGTTATTTCAGTCGTCAAATATCTTTCCGCTTCTGTGTGAGAAGCACTTGAGTGGTTCTGGCAAAGGAAGCGTGATGACCCCTTCCGCATGGAGGAGGCAGGGCGAGCCGGAGGGGCCTTCTTTATCTTTGGGTCTTGCTTTCTCTCTACCGCGGTGACCTTAGACCTTTCCTAGGCCAGATTGTGTAATCCCAAAATGAAGGGGGCCTTCTGCTCACGTTAAACCAGGAGGTGTGACAGAAACAAGCTTTGTCAGTGAAGCTGTCAAGGCATGAAGTTTCATTCGTTCTTGCTGAGTAGCTGATCCCATCTTTGCTAACTTGAGGTTCATTAAGTGTTGGGATTTTCATCATTATTATTTTTAATGTGGTACTGATGGCGCCGTTGGCAAAAACAGCAAAGAGATCAGTTAGAAGCTCGAAGGATAGGGAGCCACATTGCATGCAAACAAAACAAGGCAACTCTTTCTTGATGTAAGGTGGGGGGCAGATTGTCCTGTGTTTTGACTACCATTGGTTGTACTTGGCAAAGGATTCATAATTAAAATGTTGTTAGGAAAGAATTAATGAAGTTGTAAGCAAAAATAGAAGCAGAAATAGTCTCTCAAATTTATAGGACCCCCCAGTTGGGATGTATTCCTAGAAATGGAATGAAACAGTATTTTAACAATAAAAGTTCCATGGATTTTCTCAGGTGCTACAGATGAGAATCCAATCAAAGTTGTGGTGTTTTCCTTCAAGCTTCATTACTTCAAGGCAGCCATCATTAGAAGGTGGGTGGCATGATGATGAGAAAAAAAAATAGAAGTATGGCATGATATGGGCTGAGTTTCAAAATTGTTTTGATTATGCTTATGCTTATTAACATGTTGGATTAATTGGAGGAAAATAGAAACTGAAGGTTTGGCGACAATGTTGTTGCCAAAATTCCTTTGAATATTTAAAAATTTAAAATAACCCTTGGAGCTTTGCTCTTCCTCAGATTGAAACTGGGTTCAGAAAACTTTGTATCTCCAAAAAAGAGTATATTCACCAAAGCCCTTTGTGTGTAGCTTAAAAGATATTGGAATGGGAAAACATTTCCAGGAAGACAATCTAGGAACTAAGAAAAACTATGAACCAAGCAATTGAACCAAAGAAGAGAATTATGAACTACTTAAGTCTCCAATTTCCTAAATAGGAGACTTTCACAATGTTTGTGATATGTCTTTCATTGTCTTGTTTCTTGAATTAAAGTTTTCTTATGGCTCTGGCCTTGATCCACCTTTTTTATTTTGAATGTGCCTGGGAAAGTTTATAACTTTTGTTTTTAGTTGGAGCTGATGGAGAGAGCCATGTGGACAAGCTTTCCAAGGAAATGGGGTTTTTCATTTTGTGCCACCAGTGTTGATAGCAGCACAAATCATGACAGTAAAATCTTGGAAGCAGCCTACATCTCCATCAGTGGATGAACGGATAAAGAAAAATGCCGTATTTGTACACGGTGGAGTACTAAAGGATAAGTTTGAGACATTTGTAGGAAGATGGACACACCTTGATACCGTAATGTTAAGTGTAGTAGACACACATGCTTAAATTTAAACCCAAAATATAAAGAGCAAAATAAAAGATAGATAATAGGGAAAAGGCAGATAGATCTTTTGCAAAAGGGAAGCAGAACGAAGAGATGGAGGAAGAAGGGATGGAAGAGAATGAAAAAGATAATTAAGATGTATTATACGTGGGTAGCAATTCCCCACAGGGAGTACGGTCATTATGTACTGCACATGTTGTGCTAATAAATTAAAAAGTGGGGAAAAATTTCATGTTAGTATCTTCTTTGACTTATTAGTTGCTCAGCAGTGTGCTATTTAACTTCCATGTATTCATACCGTCTGCAAAGTTTTTTCTTTGATTAATTTTGGAATTCCTCCATTGTGTTCAGAAAATACTTGTTATAGTTTTGGTTTTTCAGTATTTGTTGAGACTTGTTTTGGAGACTAGCATATGTTCTATGCTGGAAAAGGTTCCATATGCTGTTGAGAAAAACTTGTATTCCTCTGCTATTGGATGAAATATTTTATTAATGTTTCTTAGGTCCATTGTTTTTATTCCAGTGTGCATCCTATCTCAGATATTTCTTTTTGATTTTGTTTCTGGATGTCCTCATAGGTGTAGGTCTTGGAACGGGCTGAATACATTCTTATCCTTCTTCCTCCAAGTGTCTCTGATGTCATTAAAGATGAGTGGCTTAATAAATTCACAAAATACTTTATAGCTATTTTTAAAAGGAAAATTGAAGTTCTGTGGCCAAGTTAGAGATGCACAGATCTCAACCAAATCCATCTCTTTAAAAACTCCATCTGTTTAATATTTCAAAATATAATGAAGCCAGTAGCAGAAACTTCTTAATGAATAAAGCTGGGAGCTCCATGCATATTGATGATCTATGTATGGGTACTGCAGCTCTGGAGTAGAATGTTTTACCACTAACATGGACCATTCTTGTCTTGGAGTGTTTGTATAAAGTTTAGGTCACTCAGTGCCAGATAATCATTACAAAATCATCTTCTAGACTATTTGTCAGGCACTTCTGTGACAAGCAAATATATATTTTTGATGCTAGTGTTTTTTGTTTTATGTTTTATAATTGTTTTCTAGTCATAAAAACTGAAATTCAGGCTGGGGGTTTAGCTCAGAGGTGCAAGTACCCGCCTGGGAAGGGCGAGGTCATGAGTTTGATCCCTGGTACCAAAAAAAATAATAAATAAAATAAATAAATAAATACAGAAATTGCAATCTAAATTTAGTTTTTCCTTTTTTTTTTTTTTTCTTTTCTGTACTGAAAGTTTAGAGTAGTGATTAACAGTTCAAAACACCCAGGGGTTGGAAGACAGGTCTCCCTTCACTCGGTAACTTCAAGAAGGTTAAATAATCAATCTGTGCCTCACATAATTACACCACCTATGACACAGAATTGTTATGAGCATTAAATAAGTTGACGTTGCTGAAACAAAATGGTGACTAACACATACAAGCAAATAAATAATTTATCCAACTTTATGAAACTCATTAAGAAATAATCCTGTAGACTACCAGCTAACTATACAAGACATTCATAGAAACCATGGAAAAAAATCTTACTGTGTTTGATGAATAGATGACACCCAGTCAAACACTACCTTTTGAGAAATAAATAATAAAATCAAGTAATATGAGATAATTGCTTCTTAGCCGCCAAACAGGAGCATCAACATAAGCAGTAATATAATTATTGGCATCTCAGAGACAGTTCCTAGACCAAGTTGGCACATGTTTATCTTCTATAGTGCTAACTTTAAAAAATTATGGTTATTTGAAAAATTTATGTATTAGCACTATGGTTTCTTTTGCATTCATAAATTAGGGTTTCTATCCCCCTCTCCTCTCT
>RJWT010019496.1:0-18377 GCA_004365215.1 Cuniculus paca
TGTTTCCCAGCCACCACGAAGTGAGGAGCTTCCTCTTCTGCACTCTTCTACCATGGATGTTCTTGCCTTAGAACCAGTTGCAAACTCAGAAATTGTGAGCCAAATGAGACACTTCTTTAAGTTGTGTACGTCAGGCATTTTTTTCCCCAGCAGTGGGAAATCTGACAAATACCCTCAACAAAGGCCTTCTCTAACCAATGCCTTTTGATTTTGGTCCTGGACTCCATCAACTCAGCTTTTCAAACTCTTTAGTTTCCCAGGTTATTTGTTTCCAATGGTTTTCTGGTTCTTAACTAAGGGTTAATTGATTCTTTACAGATATTAACTGAAGTAATCTAGATATTCCATCTCCCAGGAAGGAGTTAAAACATACAATCCAGTTATTAATAATAATACTTTACTTACTAAATACTAGTCATAGCTAAATGTTTATATTTATTATTTGTCAATATTTACAGGGTTTTTGTTTTCATGAGGTAGCTGTCACTTACTCTTTTATTTAGTGTATCAAGAAAAATTTATTAAGAAATCTTAACTTGCCCATAGACCTTGGAGTTCTTCATGGCATATTGTAGAGCTGCGTGCTTCTTTCCATTCTTTCCTATCCATACATCATGAGATGCACATAGTTTCAACTTGGATTTATGAACTTTTACATTTGCACTTCCTGTTCTTTTTGGTTTAATTAAGACTTTTGAAAGTTGTCAGGCAAATCATATATCTAGTTTCTTGCTAAATAATTTCTCAGCCAATTTTTATCCTTGCTTCTATACCTTAGAAATACTTGACTGTTCTCCATCTGTATTTGAAAATAGAATATCCTGATGTATTTAGCGATTTTGGAAGTTGAGCTCCAAAACTTAATCATTAATTAAATAAGAAAGATAGAGATAAAATTTTCTTTTGTTGCCTTTTTCATCTCATAGCCTAACTTGGAAAAGGTAGATGAACTATTTTTTGCTATGATTGGCCATTCTTTTCAGATATGAACACACTTCTCTTAAGCTTTTTTCCTTAAGGAAATGTACCAGCATAGTTTATTGACATTATAATCATGAGTCAAATTGTATTTGTATTACTTAAAACATCTTTGCCATAAATTTAGGTTCTCTTAATTCCTGACTTAAACACAGTCATGGGCTGGAAGAAATCTTGTTGATACTGACATTTCCTGATAATAAAATAAATTAACAAATCATAAGGAATTAAGTCAATAAGAGCAAGAAGGATCTTATTGATATTCAGATAATAAAGCACACACTAGTCTATGGTAAAGTTGGTATTGCGGTCAGGGTTTGCCAGGGAATAGATTCAGTGGAGGACACATAATTTATAGGATTATTTTGTAGTAGTCACCCAGAAAGTCAAATGCAGAGGAGTGCAGGAGATCTGTCCACATGGTAGAGACCCAAAAAATCTAGCTGAGGGCCTGGATCCCATGGCAGTGTCTGCACCAGTCCAGTTGAAGACCTAGAGCCCATGGAAATGTCCTCCACAAGTCCATCTGGAGGCCTAGGGTCCACACAATGTTTCATGTAAGTTTGTGTCAAGGATTTGCACTGGGAAAGCCCAAAGGTCAGTGATGGATGAAGGGAAGTCCGTAGCAGTTGGGATGAAGGATCTGAGCCATCAGGCTGAGCGGTCTGCACTGGAGCTGGGAAGCGATGCTCAAGGTAAGGACCAGAGCTCCCCCTGCAGAGAACCATAGCCATCCTCAGTGACAGCAAGGACCTGAGCTCCTCTGACAATAACACCTGAGTTCTTAGCAGGAAAACAATGCGACAAGCTTCTTCAGGAGAATCAAAAGCAGCCATCTTCCCCTCCAGTTCTGCTTTTATGCTGTTGGCAACAATTCTCAGGTGGGTCTTCCACACCCACTACTATGCTGACTCAGTTCAGCTGGGTGTTCCAACTTGACCATTAGTTAATCTGCCACAGTTGTATATAAAATGTATTATTTGTAACAGTTGATTAAATATCTTCCTCCACCATGAAGAGTGCATGATGAGACTTGTCTCAATTTTATTCATATTTTAACATAATTAAAAGTCTAACTTTTCTGGGGCTCCTTTTTCTTCAATGTCCATTTCCTTAGCATCTCTTACGGTCATAGTAATTGACCTTCTTTGGAATATCTGTACAACTTGTACTATTGCATGAAATATTATATTTGAATTATTAAAATCATTTTTTGTTTTAAAGTACTAATGCTTTCATACTTTCGATTTGTAATTAAAAAACTTATGGAGGAGAAACAGATAGGAAGCCAGAGAGAGAAACACTCACACAGAATGAGAGAGACAGGGAAAGACAGAGAGAAATGAGTTTTGTATCGGTACCCTATTATCTGTCAGGCCAAGGCTAAATTCTTGTATTTTGAGGTTCAGAATGTGAAAGCTGACAACAATTTCTACTTAAAATAAGATGCTTAATTGTTTTTACATTGTCTGACAAAAACTAAAAATTATCTAAGTGGGGGGGGTGGGTACCAAAGCAAAGATACGTTAGTCAAGAAGAATATTTGTGTCTTTCTCTATAATATATCTGTCTAGAAAAAAATATTTATGCCATGCAGTTCTTACTTATTTCTTTATCACCTTATGGCTGATGATATAGTCTTTTTGGTGAATTTGTTACTTTTGTAAATTTGATCCCATTCTATATTGATTTCCCTTTTATATATTTGTAGTTTTCTAGTCCTCTCTCACTCACAATAACTACTTATACAACTTACTGCCCGACTGGTGTTGAATAAATTCTAATTCATGAGCTCCTTCTTTTTAGCATTTGTGCAAAATGCTACCCTTTTATATTAATGAGGTGGACCATCTCATCTCAATATTTGTCTTTTGGGTGGTGACTTAGGA
The DNA here is from genome assembly GCA_004365215.1 of Cuniculus paca. Lineage (NCBI taxonomy): Eukaryota > Metazoa > Chordata > Mammalia > Rodentia > Cuniculidae > Cuniculus > Cuniculus paca. The sequence goes on from RJWT010019496.1 coordinate 2,868, forward strand.
TTCATTTTGTATGACAGTAGTTGATTGAAAAGATACCTGGATCCCACTTATAGGCTGTTTCTTACAAATGGATCCCCCCACCCCACTTTGTGTTACCAGATATTGAACCCAGGAGCTTTGCAATTGTGCTGCATTCTCAGTCTTTTATTTGTTTTTTCTTGTATGGTACAGCATCTTATTAAATCTCTAAGTTGCTCAGGGTTGGGCTAGAACTTGAGGTCTTCCAGGCTCAGCACCCCAAAACACTGGGAGGAAAGGCATGAAACCAGAATGCCTGGCCAATGATTACACTTTTTAAAATTGCCCTCGGGCTCTAGGTGTTATGTCTTATTAACAGCCTCCAACTCACTTTTTGCTAATATGTTTAGCATATTAGCAAAGGAAATATTTTGTAAACTAATAAATGAAGCCACATGGACATATACATTAGTTCCTTAATGATGGGACAAAATTTGTCCTCTGAAGCATTTCATCTAAATGTCTTTCATGAAGATCTGTTTGATTTTCTATGAGGAAAGATTTTCTAGCCAAATTTCCTTGTTATTGGCTGCAAATATAGAAAGTATAAACGAACTGGGTAATATTCTTGTCACTTGGCTGTTTGCATTTTGAAGGGCTCTGAATCAGATGTGATAGGAGTGACATAGTATAATTTGAAAGAATATTCTATGTCCATTAATCATCTTACATTTTCCTTCCTCTATAGACAGTTTTAATTCCAAAAGAAATATCATTATAACTAGAAATTAATTCTTAAAAATATTTCAAAGAATATATGAATATGTTCAGATATATCTATACAGAATTATAAATCTTCATAAACTAGAATCTTTGAATGTAATTGATGAGGAGGTACAGTTCATAGTATCCTTATTTGTGATAATGGTACTTTAAATTTATTAATTAAAAAGATAAGAAAATCAGAAAGTTTAGTCTTATCAGCAAATTCCTAAGCCTAATACAGAAAGTTAAGTCCAGAAAAAAAATCTTACAGATATTTTGGATACATTGTTTCATTTTAAATATGATAATTTAATTATAATCTCTTTAAATTGTGTGCTAAGTTTTAAAATTTGATATTTTCTTTCTTATCTTTCATATTTTTATAGTTCATAGATGCATGTGAATGAATAGTGTTGAAAGTTCAATCTTTGTGTTACTCTGACCTCCAAACTACCTTTAATTGTTTTCCAAATATAAATGAAATCTAGCTGTCATGTCCAAATATATTGCTAGTTTATATAAGTTTTAAATAGATAAGAGGACATATGATAGAATGCAGGAGTATTATACTGGGTATATGCTTGTGTAAGAATTTCATATTCTGAGATCTGACCTCTGTTTTGGTTTTAGGAAATGACTCTGATATTATCAGTACTCATAGTTCTTGGCCTTTGCCTATGACCCAGACCTTATAAATCTGAGTCTAAAGATTGGTTCACTAATGGCATTTAATCCAAAATAACCTGGAGAATTTTGTAGAGAAATTTGAGAAAGAACTGCTTTGTTTACTCAAGATGGCATGTGGAGTGGGTAAGTAGGTATTTTCTCCTAGGCGGGAAGGTATATTAGTTCACCATTGCCACAATGCAGTATTACTAGAAGCATTGTAGTATAAAACAATGCACACTTTTATAATCTCATGGCTTCTATGGGTTGGAACTTGTGCCATAACTGGGTTTTCTGCCGCAGGGGCTCTCAAGACTGTAATAAAATCTTCACTTGAGGCAACAGTTTTCTCTGAGGCTCAAGGTGGGGAAGATTCGCTGAAAGCCTCATGTATGGATTAAGGAGCACTTATTCCCTTGCAGGCTGCTGGACTGAGGGTGTCGGTGTCTTCCTGACTGGTGTTTGGAAGCTGCCCTTCACTCTTCGATGTGCTACATCTCACAGCATGGTAGCTTTTTTCCCCCTCAAAGCCAGTCTGGCAGTTTTTTTTTAGAGAGGCAAATTATAATCTCATCATGAATAGCATATAATCACACATATCTTAATTCTCTAATCCACTGCTGACAGAGATAAATAGCAAGTATTCAACAAATGAGTTCACATGTGGTAAAGTGACACCATAATCAGGGCATAGTTTTAGATTCAGAATGAGGTATCATTCGCTGGGACATTTTTTCCTCTTTTCACGTTTTTCACCACACTAGAAGTCATCATAATTCACCCTATTGCTTAAAAGCAGTTATAATACTAACACTTCCTATTTTCTAAAGCCACTGTATCTAATCAGCCTACAAGTTCTTTGAGTCTGATTTTTAACTGTATCTCAGATGTATTACCTCTCTCTCTGATGCCATTTCCCTGATTAGAGCCAGTATTATTGCTACATGACTATAATGTCATTCTGTTCTTTTACATTGCTCTTTTATTTTCTCTCTCTCTCTCTTTTTGTCTTTTTGTCTTTTTGAGACATGGTACCACTAAGCATTTCAGTCTGGCCTTCAGCTCATTTTGTAACCCAGGCTGGTCTTGAACTTGCAGTGATCCTCCTGCCTCAGCTTCCCAAATGCTGGAATTACAGGCGTGCATCACTATGCCCAGATTCTTTTATACCAGTCCAGTTTTTAAGGTTCTACACCAGTGACAGTGAACCCTTCAGAGCTTTCAATGATAACAGCCCTCTGTGGTACGCATACCATATGTTTGCCACCATTGTTCTATAACAGTGATGTTGCGGTGACAATAACAAAGATCAGTATTTTACCATTATTCATAGCATAAAATTCTGCATTGTCAGTATGGCCTGAAAGGCTCCACATGGATCTTTCCCCTACCTTTCCAGGCTCACTGCCCCCTTTTTAGTTTCTCTGTCATCTGGTCTCTTTCTGTTTAAGGACTTTTCTATGGTCTGCTTTTTCTAACTGACATCTTTTCTTCCTCCTCATTACCTGGCAAATTCTTCCTTATCCTTGATTAGTAAACTGTTGAGCACTGAAAAATGAATACAATTCATAGTAATTTTAGTGGATTGTAAGGGAGGAAGGAAAATTAAAATATGTATGCAATTGCAAAACAGAATTGACTGTTTAAAAATTATGAAATACCAAAATACATGTGAAAAAAAGAGCACTGATTTCTAACACTCCTCTTCTACTTTCATTCTTTCTGACTTCTACCTGCCACACATTCTCACACCTTGTATATTTATTTATGCTAAAATAATGTAGAGGAAATACTCTGCCAAGAAAGGTACCAGAGAGATATTTTAAAACTCTGTCTGAGTTAATAGAGAATTCAGCAGCCAAACAGAACAGTGGCACCAGAACCAATTTACAGTTTTTCCTCTCATGTGTTTACTGCAGGATTTAATGCTGTCTAGTTCAATGCAGTAGTCTCCACCCACAGGAAGCTGTTTTAAAGTGGAAATTAATAAATATAGCCTATATCTATGTTTTAAATTCTCTATAGCTGTGCATGGCCAGGTATTGGAACAGATAGAAATTTTCATCATCTTAGATAGTTTTCTTGGAGAGACTGATTTGAACAGAATTTTCAAAATGTGTGAATTTGAGATAAGTCAAAATTTGCTCACCTCCACTATATAAACTATGACTTTCAAGTTTCAGTGTTAAAATCCACTTTCTAGGTTCCTTTAGGGGACTTGAAAATAGTAAGATCTTGGGGTCCTATCAGTTGGGGGAGGAGAATAATATAAAAGGACAGCCTAGGAAAGCTACTATAACTAAAACATCAGAAAACTGAATCCACAGAAAAATCTCATAAAGTCAGGGTTTGAGATTCCTTATTTGACTATAAAGGGTTTTGTGACTACATCATAAAATGTAAAAAGGTCTTTAGCTGAGCTGTCTGTTGCACAGGGCTTTTATAAGCTTTTCTGGAGTATTTTGTCACCTCTTAAGTGAGCAATATCAGATGGGAATAGATTATGTCATAGGATTAATATCTCACAAAGTCACATTGGAAAACATTGCCTCCGACACTTTCCACAAATATATTCAAACAAGAATAAAATGTACTAAAATCCTCATTCATGTTCATTTTTGAATTAGTCATATTTTCAAACATTATGGGCTTTCTCTGTTTGTTCAGATATGCCTCCAGTGCCCTGCCACCTGTGTAGGTGTTCTTGAAGGATTGGTATTTATAGCCTTCAGATGCCAAAATTTCTCTCACTTTTGGCTCCATCTTCCAAGATGACGTGTAGATACTGGGTCAGGTCAGGTCTTCTAGAAGCAGAGCCTGAGGAAGAAACACTTATGGGAAAAGACTTACTGAAAAGTGCTCTCAAGAGAAGGATGAAGGGAAAGGATAGGAGGAGAAACTTGAGCAATATTGTCTTCCAGAATGAAATTTGTCCTACAGATTGATGCCACCTTGAAAAGAAGCTCTGGCTTTTTATTTATTAGTACGTGTTTGCCATACAAAACATTCACACTGTTGTGTAGAGTCACCTGCACATTGAACATCTTCATTCATTTTTCATCCCTTTTCTCTCCTCACTTCCCCTCTAATTCTTGATTCTTTCCACTTTGAGAAAGGTGTAACTCCCTACTTTCTATTGTTTAGCACTTATTTTGCTCTTTTTCTATATTTTGTGTACAATAAGAGGTATGGTAAATCCCCTTTCACTTTGAGGTAGGACATCGAGCACATAATCATGTGCTTCCAGAAGCTGCAAAGATAAGGGAAACCATGCAATATTTAAGCATTTTTGTCTAATTTATCTTACCTAACATAGTCTCAAGATGCATCCATTTTCCTAAAAATGACTCCAGTTTAGTCTTCTTTATGGCAGAGGTGTATTCCCCTGTGTGTAAATACCACATCTTCTTTATCTATTGATGGACATACAGGCTGTTTCCAAGATTTAGCTATTATAATATAATGCCTTTAACTCTTTGGGGAAGATACTGAAAAGGGGAACAGTTATGGCAAATGGAATTTCTACTTTTAGTTTTTTGAGGAATCTTCATACTAATTTTTATAGTGGTTGTACTAGTTTGCATTCCTAGCAGCAGTGTAGAAAGGTTCCTTTTCACCACAACCTAGCTTTTGCAACTGAGTACCAGTTGTCATTGGTTGTTGGCTATTCCGTGTGTTGGCCTAAGTTCTTGGAGAGAAGCCCTCTGGTCAGCCAAAGGAAATTCTCCAGAAAAGTTAAGGAACTTTGGAAGTCAAGATCCAGAACCACTGATTGATGGGAGTATCTGTTAGGAAACGTGGTTCATCAGCACCCACTGCTGGTCTGCTTAGCCCCTTCTGAATACGGTGACTATCAATCTGTCTTTGCAGCTCCCGGAGGCAAGTAGACAGATGTCTACGTGTGTGATGTCATAATCCAAGGTGAAAAGAGTTTTGCCATCTCTCTTATTATACCTAGGAAATTCCATAATAAACTTAAAAAGAGATTGAAAGGCATCAGTTGAAAAAATATATAATACATTGAAGATAAATTGGATTTTCCTGAATAAATTACAGTAAGTAATTGTTATGGTTTGTATATAGATGGTCTCCCCAAGCCTCATGTAGTCATGGAAGTGGCTGAATCTAGTGTTTGTGATTGACTCATTGTCTAGTGCTGTGATTGGTGGTGTGAGTTTTGTACCCACCCAGGGGTGGAACTGACATACAACGTAAGGTTCAAATGGGGGCAATTTTCCCCCTTTTTGAATGGTTAGCTCTTGCTGCTTGCAGCCACCATGAACAGCTGCCCCTCAGCCATGCCACCCTGCCTTGGAGCCAACTGATTATGGACTGAAATCTCCAGAAACTGTAAGAAATAAACCTCTCATTCCTTCACTTTGGGCATCAGGTATTTTGTCTCAACAACAAGAAAAAAGTAACCAAGACAGTAATAATGGATAATAAAATTAAAAATGATTTAAAGCAGTTACATTTTTGAACATAGAGCAGGTTATGTCCTTGCTTTATGATAAGAAGTTATATTGAACAGTGAGGGGAGGGTGGGGAATTAGGAGAAAGAAAGAAGAGAGAATATTTCTATACTAAATACTAAGGGGAATAGTAAAAAGTAAAGGATCTCAATTAAGTGATTAAGAAATCAAAGATCAATGTTTGTATAGCTGTCTGCTATGGATGCATGACATAAAAAGTGACATAAGAATAAGGTAGATGAAAGGAGGTTTTATGGATCACAGTTCTTTAACTATAAACAGCTTACACCTTCTCCCACAAACTCTCACACATGCACATTATCTGACCATTATATTACCTTGTAACATTTGCTTGTGGTCATTTTTCCATGTGAGATATTTGTCCTTTAAACTCCAACTTTCTTCTGTGTACCTCTTTCTTTGTTATCAAATTTTATCTTAGGAATAATTCTCCCTAGAATCTGCCTTGACCACTTAATTGTTGCTAGTGCTGTTTCTGTGAAGGAAACTGTATACCTACCACCATGAAGCACTTCTCAGCCTGTATTCTATAGCATATTTATTATTCTAGCTTATAAATCTGTAAAGGCAGCAAGTATTGCTTTATATCTTAGCTATGTCCAACATAGGGATAGAGACATAATTTATAATTCACTCACAATCAAATACATTAGTGATAGAAGGAATTATAAAATAATCACAATTACTGAGATAACATATTTTGAAGTTTACAATCACAAAGTGTTAGTACAATTAATCATCATATATTTTTAGCATTTTAAGTTATCTTAACATTTGTGCAAAAAATCCTAGTATATCAAGTCATTAAAAAAACAGAAAAATAACAGAAACAAAAGTGATTTAGAGAGTTTATGATGATACAGAAAGTGCAAAAAAATACAGCATTCTAAATAAAAGAGAAAAAAGGGTGACTTTGATTGAGGGAAAAATATAAAAGACAGAAAAAATTTTTAAAAGAATGTAAAATACATAGTCACAAGAGAAAGTGATTAAAAAGGCTAATTTGGTTGAGGTAAGTAATGTTGACAAAACAGCTGTTTGTCTCCTTGGTGTTCAAAAACCAGGTAACCATTTTATCTTTGTTGAGATATCCAGAAGGTCTGCTTCATACCAACAATATATAAATATCTTAAAATCAAAAGTTAATAAATTATTCTGAATGTTTTTCCATCAGGTGAAATGTAGTTTCAGGATTTGAGTAGATAAGAATTATAATTAAAGCCAAGAGGTGGAAAATATCTTTAGACATGAAGAAAGTTAGCACTACAATTAGCTCTTTGATTTTCAAAGGTTTCACACTGGATGATGTAGCCTAGTGATAAGGCTTTCTAATTTGGAGGAGATGATTCTGTGGATTATAACCTGTGAGAAAATAAGTCATTTTGCTCATAAATGGTTAATGATTGACTCTCAGAAAAGACAAGTGTTCGTAGCATTTGTCAATATCTGTGGTGTAAATTCTCTCACGGTAGCTAACTTTAAGGCACCTAAAATGTATTACTGGATGTGAATTTGGGGAAAGATGTAAATATTTCTCAAAGCACACAAATGATGGTATCCTAGTTTTGATACTTGATGAGCATGGAATAATGGTAATTGTTCTACCTGATTTTAAATGTTGTAGTCAACACTTAGTCACAAGTGGTACAGACCCAATTTAAATTAGTGTAAGTGGATTCTCAAGCTAATTGTTGGTTCTTCACATGATTGGAAAGGTAAAGATATATGATTGATTCTAATGTGGTGAGTGCCAAAGTTTCAAGAAGTTTCAGATTTGTTTACCTCCTTATGTGCATCCTGTTATGTAATCTCGCCCTGACTCACCCTGACAGATAAGCTCATAAAAATATTAAAGTTAAATCTAATGAATTCTAGGAAACAAGAAAAAAATGTATTAATCAATAGTGTACTGTTAGTAGTCCTTTGCTCATGGGTAGCTTAATATTTCCAAATATTGATTATAAATTCCCTGAGATAGTGACTACATTTAAAAATTTTCTCTTAGGAATCTTAATGCTTACATGAGAATTCAAAGTTCCAATCATCTTCCATTTGCTAACGTTAATTCAGAAAGATACCCTTACTTCACTGGTGTCCTATTATTTTTTTTTGAAAAGAATTCAATCAAACAAAACAAAACAGAGTAAAGTCAATCAAAACAAGGCAATGAACACGGAACATGACTTTGAAACAGGGTAAAAAGCAATCAGTAAGGCTACCATAATGCCTCTTGTTATCTGCAGTATACCTGCTCATACCATCAGGGATAAGTAAAATCAAACAAAATACAACAAACTAAAACAGTAGAAAAAAAACAAAACATAACAAAACAAAACAAACAAAGCAAAACAATGTAAGCAATACAGAATTTCAAGATATTAGCAAAACAGTATTGGCTACCATAATAGTTGTTATCTTCAGATTAGTTGCCTACACCTTCAGACATATTACAATCAAACCACACAGAATAGAGTAAAATCAATCAAAACAAACAATGAAAGCCATACAGGGCTTCTAAACAAGCTCATTGGACATCCTCGATGGCTGCAATCATATATTTTGTTATCTTTAAAATAGCTGTCCATGCCATCAAGTATAATAAAATCAAACAAATCAGAATAAAATGAAACTAATCAGAACTATGAATACAATCTGAATTTCAAATCATGAAAATAGATTAATAGTGGTCATTTCTTTCCCTTTTTAGATAATTCCTCCCCTTTGACTTTCCCAATATGTATTGTGCATTTTGGATCCCACTAACACCTTTAGTTTGTTATGCTATGGAGACAACACAAAATTCACCCTTGTGACTCCCATCCATTACCTCCATGAGCACTATTACCAGTTGCCTCTATCTACCTACAAGAGCCTTGAGGTTATTTTCCTTTATAGCTGAGTAGGTTTCCACCCCATGAAATACCATGTCTTTCTTATCCATTCTGCAATTAGTAGGCAGGCTACCCTTATTTTTTTATTTTATTTTTTTTTCTGGCTCCCTGTCACATAGGGCATTGTTCTCTCTTCTTTGACTTTCAGACTATGAATTTTTCTTTCTAGCTATATGTGTTTCTTGCATAGAGCATATTGATGGATCCTGTCACCTGATCCACTATGCCTCTTTTTCTTTCTATTAGTGCCTTGAGGCCCTCTTGCACTGTAGTGTCTCTGCCATGCTATTTTCCTGCCATTGGCTCCCTATTTTTCCTCTCCTTTCAATCGACTGGCCCCACTTGATGGTCCCCCTCTGACATTGTTCCTGAGACCGTGGTCCTTTTTCTCTCTCTCTAAAATGTCCTTTAGTAATCTTTGTAGAGTTGGTTTGGTGGTCATGAATTCCTTGAGTTGTTCTTTGTCATGGAAGTATCTTGTTTCTCCATGAATTTTGAAGGAAAGTTTTGCAGGATACATCAGTCTGGGTTGGAAGTTGTTTTCTTTCAGGACTTGCATTACTTCACTCCAGCCTCTTCTTGACTTGATGATTTGTGTTGGGGAATCTGCTGTGATTCTGATGGGTTTTCCTTTATAGGTGATCTGTTTCTTTTCTCTAACAGCTTTTAATATTCTGTTCTTGAGTTGAATTTCGGGGATCTTGATTATTATATGTCTGGGTGTAGATTTGTTTTGGTTAAGGCTAGCTGGAGTTCTCTATGCCTCACTTATTTGAATGTCATATTCTTTTTCTATGCTTGGGAAGTTTTCATGAATTATATGTGTAAATAAGGTCCTGATGTCATTTGTCTTGACACCTGCTTCTTCACTCACATTTTTAATTCTTAAATTATGCATCTTTGAGTTGTCCACCAGCTGTTGAATTGTTACTTCCTGAGACCTTGTTATTTTTAAGAGATCTTTCCTTTCATTGTCATAGGCTGCAATCCTGTCTTCAAGCTTTGAAAGTCTTTCTTTGGTTTCCTTCATGTCAACATGCCAGCTATCAAATGAATGTTTAATTTTCTGGATATCTCTTTGAATCTGTTTCATACATTCTGAATCTCTCTTACGCTGTTCATTCATGGTTTCCCTCATTTTCCTATGCTCCTCTATTTTTTTATCTGTGTCTTCTTCAGAGATGCTTAGTATTTCTTTTATTATGGTTTTCATTTCTTCTTTTCCCTGGGATAGAATTTCTGTTTTAATTTCTCTTATAGCTTCCTGAAGTTGTTTCTTCACTTCAGTTGACATCACTTCAGGCATCTCAGGTGTGCAATTCTCGATCTCCATGTTTTCCTTTTGTGGAATTGCACCGCTTGGGTTGGACGCCAGAGATTGCCCTCTCCCTCTTAGTCTTGGCATATTCTTGATTTCTTCCACCCCTGAGTAGTGTGGTCCCAGGCACCCCAGCACTGGCCACAACTTCTCCAAAGCTAGGCTGTTTGTCTTTTCTAGCCAGTGCTGGCTACGTATATCTGATGTTGGGTGCCTGTGTCTGCACTGAGCTGGGCACCAAGCCACCTGGGGTTTGCACAGGAGTAGACCTGGTCAGGCCCTGGGAATCTAAGCTGTTTAGTGATATTGTCTGAAATGCGTGTAGGAGCCGATCTCCAACCAATCAACTTCCACAGGTCCGCCCTCAACCTGGTGCTCCCAAATGACTGGTTTTTCTGGCTTCGGTTCAAGCAACTTCCGCAGGTCTGCCCACAACCTGGCGCTGACACCAGAAGTAGTTAGCAGTCTTGGCCCCGGGCAGGCGTAACCTGCCCAACTCCAAGATGGAGCCCAGGGGATCACTCTCTCCCGTGGGGTGGGGGTGGGGTGGAATTCCAAGCACTCACCAGCAGCCAGTGCAGATCTCCGCCTCTGCCGCTCTCCTTCACTCCCGTGCCTCTCTGCAGAGACCTCTGGGGTCAACTGCAGCTGCGACCATGACCACAACCGTGACCGCGTGCATCTCCAGTCTCAGTAGGTCTTCTGGCAGGGTGATTCCGGCTCCAGGCTGAGGCGCTGCCAGCCACCACCTTCTTCATTTAAATTCTTTTTAAAAATATGGAATGCTTCATGAATTTGCATGTCATCCTTGTGCAGGAGCCATGCTAATCTTCTCTGTATTGTTCCAATTTCAGTATACGTGCTGCCGAAGCGAGCACTGGTGTTCTATTATTAAAAAAAAAATTGTTGCATTTTGGAGCCAGGCTTTCTAATTTGGAGAACTGATTTCTTTTCTCAGGAATATTTAACATTAACAGTAATCTATAGGGCTAGCAGAAAAAAGTGAGATGATATGCTATTTCCTAAACATGCTACTTATTTGTCTTCTGATATTTTTCTTTGAGATTAGAACTTTCTTTCCTTGTCAGGGCTGGCTTCTTTTTGTTTGTTTGTCTAGTAAGTGGTTACAAAACCTTTTAGTTGGATATGTTGAATTACATTTGATACAGTTAATGACTCCATAATATGGTGTAGTTATATTCAATATAAAATACATATAACCTTTTAAGAAACTAGTTATAATGATATAGTAAAATGTCTAAAAGGTACATAAAATCAATTTTGGTGCAATTTTTCATTTATGAGTTCTTTGGGAATTTTGCTTCACCTCTTTTGCAATGATATTTAGTCAAATGTGATATGTCAAATAAGTGGTCAAAGCATGAATTTGGATTCAGTGATAAAGTTTTCAGCTTTCACCTTGTAGGAAATTCTAATGCTGATGTGTTCAGTTTAGGAGAAGAAAAAAACTCTCTGATTTCAATGAGGTTACATTGAGAAATAATGGTATTTTACAATCTAATTTTCCAAATAGAAAGTTCATCTTGAGGCTACTCTGCACTGTTAAGTAATAAATGAAAAATAACTCATTTTGGATCAAAGTCATTTTTCATTTCTGTTGAATGCTTAAACATTTGTTCAAATGTAGCAATTCTGAAGCTTTAATTCTGACTTTTGCCAAGTACTTCCAGTTCTTGCAGTATATGGAAAATAAATTCCAGCAATTCCTAAATCTTGACATGTGCAGAACTTAGACTTCACTGAAATGTCAAAATATCTGGTAAATAAAAGAAAAATAAATACTGATGAAGAGAGAAATACATTTCTTTAAAACTGTATTTTTGTAGCTTATTATAAGCACTTACATTTCATTTGGCACATTACAGTTTAGTTCTTTAAAGAGTAAAATGTGTTTAAATGTTTTGAGAATGTAAGGAACAATCCTCCATGAATCTCTCACATTGATACACACATTTAAGCAAGGCATTGACTGCCCTTTGACATTCATGACCTTTTTTAGAATATTGGCAGAGAAAACCATCACAGAAGGTAGTAATGATAAAAACCTTGCAAAGCAAAAGCCGTGTATGTTTCCTTTCCAAGTTGACAAAAGTCAATACGTCCCTGAAGAAAAATGGACAAATATGCTGATTACTCATTATAGAATATTCAGATTTCCTGAGCTCAGAGGCCACTCCCACAACTCATATCACTACCTGTGCACATAGTATCTGATCTGCTTCATGTAGCTATGTAAGAATGATGCTTAAGAAAGCAGCACCGGAATGCAGTGCTTTAGCTACTGCTATTCCTGTGTGCAGTAATCCATCCTTCATTTTTAAACTAGTAGCCTCGTATCTTTTGTCCATGTATGTGTGTGTATCTGTCTATCTATCTATCTATCTGTAACAGTGAAAAATTGCAATGCTCTGAAACAGTACTGAATAAATATTATTGGGCACATCATTGGTTTTGCTGAACAAAGGCAAAAGGAATAAAGCAGGGAAAATCATTTTTGTGGAACTATTTATAGTGAAGCATTTTTAAAACACAAAGCTGGTAATGGAAGATACTGACTGGTAGATGTGCCTGGTGAAGATGGCAGAACCAACTCATATAGGTCCTTTAATATCATGTTTAAATCACCCTGTTTAAGTGGTGAGATGGCAGAAAATCACCCTGTTTAAGTGATGAGATGGCAGAAAAACATTGCGAGTAGCGGAAAGTCTAATATGATTTGTGTTCTAGTAATACTGGTTGCAAAGGGACACAACTGAAAGCAGTTTTCTCTGAAGAGGATGGGATTCACAGTTCAGGTGGCTGGATTTGTTTTGATGGAAAGCTGGAGCTCATGCACTTGATACAAAATAATCTCTTTGTATGGAAGGATTTAGTCTCTGCAGATCAATATTAAAAATATGTTTTATTATGTTTCTTCCTGTGAATTAATTAGATGAGTTCTCAGAGGTTCAAATTAAAAGCTTGTTCAAATTAAAATGAAAAAATGTTGTACATTTAATAACATTTTGAAAGTCTTTGCAGACAAGCTAGTTCTCTCAAGGAATAATCCTCTTATATTACTTGAAAACAACCCCTTCATCTTAGAAAAGGAAGCAAAAAATACATTCAACATACTACTATTATTGAAACGATCTATTCATGTATCATATATCATCATCTATCTGTATATATAAATTATTCAGTTACGCTTATGGCTAAGGACCAAAGCCCTCCCTCCCATTATTTGCCTTAGTCAATATCTTATCACCTGCAACTGCTGAAAAGCAGTCTATGTTTCCTTAAACAAGTAAAGAATACTACTGGGTATATACAATCTTAGAGCCCTAAGAATAGGGAATATGTATCAGTTTGAATATTTAAGAGTATATCTAGTGAAAAAAAATCCAACTGAAAACATGTAAAAGTTTTATGAATTTATTAGATCATTTAAATAAAAAAGCTTTAGTAGCTAGGCTTTTGATACAGATTCCCACCATACTTGAAGTCAATTCTTTGCCAGACATAAAAATGCTCATATTGATTAGTTCTGGGACAAGTGATGTTCCTGGAAGCGTTGCTTAGGGTCATCTCTGCTCAAACCACATGGGCTTAGAAAGAAGGCCAGGTTGATTCTCAAATAAAAATCAGAAGACAAAAGAAATGATTTTTGGCAAAATAATATAACCAACAGCACTAATAGGTCCAGTAAAATGGTAGATTAGAGCTTGTGGCATTCATCAGTTGCTTGCAGATAGCTTGCCAGGATCTGCAGGTACTTGGAAACAGGAGTGAAAGCAAAACCCTGGCATGAAAAAGTGAGTTAAAAGAGGAAACCACCAGACAGTATCCAGTATCAAAGTGTATAGAAGAAAAAAATAGGGTCTTTTCTCAGCCCTGCACTGCTTCTGTCTCAACTCTGGTGAATTCGCCATTTGCAGCAAATATCTAAATCTCCAAGGGAAGAAGCTGAGGGAAGAAGCCCAGTGAAATAGCAGTGACCAGACAGCTGTTATTTGAGCCTCAGGGGTGGAAATCTGAGCCAGGAAGCACGAACTGAGCCCCAGTGGAGATGAGCTACACACAGGTGGAAGCAACGAGAGCCCAGGCAGCGATACAGTGAACACACTCCCTTCTTATTGGAAGAAGGGGCCCAGCAGCAGTAATGTTCACAGTAGAGAGACTTCAAACTGGAGCACTAAGGAAGGCAGTGTCAGAAAACCAGTCCAATAATGATGGCTGAGTTGGGCCCAGTGAGTCCTTGGGACAGAAACAAAGAAGGGTTTGGTTTTGAACAGGGATCAGAAAATAGGAGCCTGCAGTAATTCTGTAAGCAGAATCATCCAGGAGTGGAGAAGAGACACAGGAATGGTGCACATGAAGGAACATTGCCACTCACACTCCCAGCACCTCAAAGCTCTGTGTCCTCCTTGTTAACACTTTCCAAACACGCCACAGCTTGGTGCTCTGGGGAGATTCATTCCCCTACCCACGAAGGACTGAAGTGCTGGAGGCCACCCCCCTTTTCCTTTCTCCAGCCCCTGAAAATAACCTCTTAAACCCAATCTCTCTCCTCAATTCTTTTCACCTATAAAAATTACCACCTAATCATCACCCATGTGTTTTGTTACTTTCATTTGTTGTTTTCTCTGTTTCCTTTCTCTTCATTCTGATCTATTTTATTTTCTTGTTCCACATTCCTCACCTTATCCTTTCCATTGCCACTTACTGGTCATCAGCACTAATTCATTATCTTCTTGGGTCATTGAAAGCAAAGGAAGTGTGAAACTGTCAAAAGTTTTAAATTAAATGACTAATTTATGGTTGGTTCTGTGGATGCTGTTGTAACTTGTAATTGTTCTCACCTTGCAACATAGGGACTCAGTGGTACACTGAAAACAAGTCGCAAAGGAAGTGGGACCCGACAGCTGTTGGATGACTCAACATTAAGCTCAGATTTATAGGATTAAAGGCAAACTAGACTACTTAAATTTATAAAAATATATTCACTGAAGATAATGAGTAAAACTCTTGACATCGTAGCCATACATAAGGACCTTCTGGACATAACCCCAACTGAATAAGAAATAACACCAATAATCTGAATAAGACAACACCAGTAATAACACCAAAATGAAATTATATCAAATGAAAAGCTTTTCATAGCAAAAGAAGTAACAGAGTGAACAGAAAACTCAAAGAATGGGAAAAAATTATCAAATACCTCTCAGACAGAGGAATAATATCTAGAATAAATAAAGACCTCAAAACATTAGACCCCATAAAATAAAAGTCATGATAAAAAATAGGACATTGGAGTGAATAGACACTCTTCAAAAGAAATATAAATGACTAATAGGTTTATGAAAAAGTTCAACATCTTTGGCTGTCAAAGAAATGCAAATGAAAACATCACTGAGAT
>RJWT010019497.1:0-18392 GCA_004365215.1 Cuniculus paca
CTAACAGATGACATGTGGGTGGGACAGAGGAGCCGCTGAAGCAGATTTAAGTAAAGAACTTGTAAAGCACCCAGGGCCTGGCACATCAGATGTGCCTGGTCACAGTTGTCACCACTGTTGGGGATCAGTCTTAACAGGGCTAAGTCAGCAGACAGAGGTCAGTTGGAAGATGGTGCAGGGGAACTGGAATTGGATTAAATCTTTGAAGGCCAAAAGAATGCCTTGGGGAGCAGGGAAGTCACACTAATGGTGGTTGATAGGTACAGAGGAATGCATGGCCTTAGGAATTTTGTTCCTAAATTCTGACTGTTAACCTTTGTGTGCTGATTGGCAAAGTCCTGTTGAGCTGTGGACTGGACTGAGTGTCAGATTCAAATCCATATTTAGTCCATTAGGTGCCCACTTGACCTGGGCTCCATTATTCAGTGACCTCCTGGACTCACCTTCTTCTGTCCATAATGGACTGATTGATGGAGGCGAGGCCTAGCTGGGCCATTTGGCTCTGCCCCATGTCTGTCATCTTTCTGGACCAGCCACATCTTCTTGCAGTGATGGCAGAGCTGCAGGAGAGCATATCTAATATGCTTTTCTCGCCTTTGGACAGGTCAAGGTCTCAAAATTTCCCATGGATAAGCCCAAAGTCAAGAAATGGAAAATATACTCCACCTCTATAATGGGAGGAACTGCAAAAATCACATCCCAGAGCGTATATGGATACAGGGAAAGATGACAATTTGAGGTTGTACTCTAATCCACTGCACCCTGTTGGGGCTGGCTCAGAAACTGGGCAGGCAGACTCTGCAAAGGAGCAGAAGTGCAGAGATGGGATGAGGCTATGTGTTAACCAGCTTTCCATCTTTTCAATACTGTAACAGATACCTCAGTTAAATCAATTTAAAAGGAAAAAAATATTTATTTTGGTTCAGTTTTGGCAGTTTCAGTAGGTGATCAATTGCTCCCTTGTTTCTGCACCTGTGGTGAGGCAGTGCATTCTGGCTGGAGCATGTGGGAGAAGAAGCTACTCACCTTATGGTACCTGGGAAGTGAAAGTGAAAAGAAGAGGAGGGACTAGGGTCCCAATATCTTCTTCATAGCCCCAGCGACCTAACCTCCTTCCACTAGGCTCCACTTCCATAAGGTTCCACCACTTCCCAGTAGTACCACAGCCTGGGGGCCAGGTCTTCAGTGCAGAGACCTTTGGGGGACATTTCTGATCCACATCATGGTAGGCTGCAAGCCTTCATGAGAAGTTTGTTGTGGTGCAGAACTCTTAGACATCTGTGAGAGGCTTCTGGAGTAGTCTCAGAGGCCACCAAGTGGAAAAATACCTTTCCTGCCTCTTCTAGAGGGATGGCCTTCACAGCAGCTCTTCCTCCATGTCTGGAACCCTGCTGCCCTTCAGTGGTACCCTTGGTCTATCCCTGCTCAGATGAGCTCCTGGCTTGGACCTCCCACAGAATGTCCCAAACCAGGAGAGGGAATCATTCAGGGATCATCACCTCTGATCACAGAAATCAACTCAAACTGTCTTCCTTCTTATCCCCTCTCTAGTCAAGAAGCAAATTGAACTGAAGTCTCGAGGCGTGAAGCTGATGCCTAGCAAAGACAACAGCCAGAAGACATCTGTGTGTAAGTGTCTGCCTGTCTGCCCGTCCGCCGGGCTTCATGCTCTAGTCAGACCCGCCGGTGCTATGACAGCGGGGAAGCCAGATGATGCTGGGTGACTTTCCTCCACCCCTGCTTCCCTCCATCCCAGGCTCTGCGCATGAACACACTGACCCAGTGGTCCGCGAGCAGCCCTGGGCATGTCCTTTGCTGTCTCCTCCTCCCATTGTCCTCCTTTTCCCTCTTCTTTCCTCAGTCCAGGGAGTCATTACTGCTACATTTCTCTCTTTATTTTTGCTTTTGAATCACTTCCACCTGCTAAGATGGTCCTTTTTCTGGCTCCTCTTCTAGGAGTCAATAACCCTGGGCTGGGATGTAGGGGGATGCAATGGCAAGGACCCCATTCCGGCGCCCAAGGCTGGATTGGGAAGGGGAGGAACGAACATGCTGAGTAACCTTCTCCAAGGGTCCTGGACCTGGCTGGGCAGAGAGAAGACTAGAGGAGGCGGAGGCCCTGCCTCTTGGAATGAGAGGGAGGTGCTGGGTCTCTGCTTGGGTATGGGGAAGATTTTATCTTCTCAAGAACTTGTTTCTGTTACCATTGTTTGGGAGATTAAAAGAGGTCTGGAGCTGAGGAATGAACTGGAATGTCACTCAGGGAAACATCTGATGAGAGTCTGGCCTCTGGGGGCTTTTGAACAAGTACACAGGAGGTGTGGGTGGGGTAAATTCTGGGCCCTGCAGAAGTCTGGACTTAAGAGCAAATGGAATTTTCCAGAAGCCCACCATTTTCTTTCTGGAGGCAATTGTAAGGAGTATGCCTAGCCCCCATTGACTGGCCTTCTGGTTTCCCTCACTTCTCTGTCCCTTTCCTGCTTCTCTTGTCCTCTTCCTCCCTCCACATCCTCCTCCCTCTCTCCACCCTTCCTCCTCTCCACTCTTCTTCTCTTTCTGTACCTACCAGGCTTCCCACCCTTCCCCATCTCCCTCGGTCCATCTCAACTCCATGCATTCACTTTTCTTCAGTTGCAAGAAATACTTAATGAGGAGTGGTGGAGAGCAGCCATCAGGTCCTCAAGCTGTGCTGGTGGCTGTGACAAGGAGAAAGTTTGGGGCAGAGGCTGATGAGGCCTGATCTAGATGCTCCTTTCGTTCAAGTCCTCTGAATGGGGTTGCTACCATTGACTGCTGGGTGTCATTGGAAATCTTCACCTAAAGATCTAGATAGCAGAAGGCATCCAGGAGATCCTGTTCCTATACACAACTAGAGATTCAGGGGAAGGGACAAGAACTAGAAGAGCCCAGCATTCTGCTGAGAAGGCTCAGTTATGGCCCCAGGCCTCACATTCTTTCTCCCTATACCCGCAGAGACCAGATGAACTGAGACAGGTGTGGTTTTATTTCTGAATTCTCCTGAAGCCTCAGACAAACTTAGAGGAATGGCCCTTGTTTAAGAGACCAAGTATTTATCCCAATTGTGTCTTCAGATAGCCATGTTACCCCAGTTTCCAGAGTGTCTGTTTCCAGAGTGGGGATTCAAAACCCTACTCTGTCTTGCCCCCAAGGGTGCTAAGACAGGGCTTCCTGACCAAGGATTGAGGAGGTCTGTGAACCAGCTGAGAAGCTGCAGCAGAGGTTGTGGGCACATTTGTCTGCAGAGAGGGTCTGTGGTTCTTATTAACTTATCAGAGAGCCCCAAACTTGCTCAGAAAGATGAAAAGTCTAAGGAAATAATGCCAACACTCTTCTAAAAAACACAAATCTCTTTCTCCTAACAAAAGGGTATTAATCTCTATTCTAAGATCTCCTCGGGAAATAATGGGTGTAACTCACACTGCTCAGAGACTGGGAGCCAGACATCTGCAGGTGTCTACCCTGAGTGCTTTGCCCCCATGGCCAGCTGTCCTGAGCTTAAGAGAAGAAGGGGACTCTGAGGATTCCCTTTACCACAGTCCGCAAGTCCCATGGACCCCTGGCCAACGCTGCGGCTCACCCACCTATCTGTGTCTCCCTTCAGAAGGGGCTTCCTTTTCCTTGCCGTAGGGGCCCACATAAGCTGGGTACAGATTACTTTTGCTGTTATCCCTCTGGGACCAATAAAAAATAAATGCCGTAAACAGTAGTGGCTGTTTTTAAACAGGTAGTGAAGGCTGGAAACAAAAAGTGAAAATGCCTCTTAACTCCATAGGAAAGACAGTAAACTGTTCAGTGAGATTGAAATCTGCTTGTTTCTTTAGAAGTCTCAAAGGCCTTTACGGAACTGTCATTACCTGTCCAGTCCTTCCTGGAAGAGGGTGCTGGCTGGGTGTGGGCTGCATCCTGGCTGTGTTTGTAACTTCCTGGGTGGTGCCAGGACCTGGTGATGAACTGGCTGACTAGAGGGGAGCACCGAATCTGCTCTGGGTGTCAGGGCTGTGGCTTGGTGGGTGGGCATTGTCATGATTCTTCCTCACCCACCAGCCTTCTACTCGCTCCGTCTGCTCTCTGAGCTGTGTTGATACAGAATGAAAGGGCAAGGGAAAGGGGTGCTGACTGTTCATGTGCCGCAAGGGGGCTGTGTGGGTCTTATCTGGTGGTTGTCAGGGACCCTGGGGTGGGTGTGGCCCATGGGGAGCAGGTTGGGAAGGTAGGACCTAGAAAAGATGGGTACTTCGCTGGGAAGACCTCGTTAGTCAATCACTGAGGCTGCGTGATGGACCTACCAACACATAAGCCAGTCAGGACAGCTCAGGATGGTCACTTCACTGCTTAAGACAAGCTTCCTTTCTGGAGAGAAGTCTCATGACTCCCACCTCTGAAACACAGGAGGATACTGTTACCTTTTTTCATTTCCTTCACAACACCAAGGTTCTCCAGAAGTGAGAGCTTCCTCTGATTTGGGGATGACACTGCCATCTTATTATCTAGCCTAAAGTTTTCTGGGTTGGTTGGGATGGTGGCCTTGTTAAGCTGAGGATGTGAATGCTTTGAAGTTGGAGGCTTGGGAAGGAAGAGAATGGAGCAGGGGACAAGCATCAGTGGGAGTGACCGGCTTTCACCAGGCAGTGTGTAGTACTGGATAAAGGGGGTTACTCAGGAGGCCTTGTGCATGTTTCCACACAACACAGAGGCTAGCTGGCATCTGGCTTGCACTTGCAGTGTCCAAACCCTCAGCTTTCCTTTGCTGGTGTAATCGGAGCTACAGGAAGACCTGAACAGAGTCTACAACAGGCCTCCACCTGTAAGAATGAGCGTCAGCCTCAGCAAGTCTGAAATAGGATTCCCCACCAACAGCCATCCACCATCACGTTTTCATAGGGCCTCAGGCCCCAGAAACTGTGTACCTCTCCTCCTGCCCTAGTCCTCCATGAGCCCTGGGGATTCTTTCTTTGCCATATTCATTCTCAAAGTCTCCTGTCTACTCCTACTACTAGATTCTTGACGTGGACACAGTTCCTAACTGGTCTCACAGGAATCAGCCTAGCCCCGAGCAATCCAGTCTCCCTGACCCTTTTGCTCCTCAAAACTCCTCAGTGGCTCCCCATGATACTAAGTATCGGATCTACTCTCTGAAATCTCACCTCCCACTTCATTTGTCACTCTTTATCCTTTTCCACTGTAGCCATACTGAGCAACTCTCAGTTGTTTTCACCTCATGCCTTATGCCTGTCTTACTGTGTTCTCACACCATCATCCTGTGTCTGACTCCTTCCTTTTCAGAAGGTCCATGATAAATACTCTCTTCTCTCAGTAACATGAGGCTGGTCCTCCCTCCGAGCATCCCTTTATCACTTCCCCATTATGATTCTGTAGCTTATTTCCATGTTTCAAATCTTTAGTGGAAGCTCCTCAAGGACAGTATTCATATCTAACTATCCTCGGCACTCCCATGGTATCCAAAAAAAAAAAAGTCTTGTAAACAGTAGGTGCTCAATGATTGTCTGTGGTGTGTCCATGCTTGGAAATGAGTAAGTGAGTGAGTGAGTGGTGGAGTGCTTTGCACATTATGAGACATCAGGTGGATGGGGAGGGACTTGGGAAGCTCAGAGACTTCTCCAGATTCCCTCTAACCTCTCATTCAGAGGTTGCAGTGGAGAATCATGGGATTGGTGAATCCTTGAGTGGAATTTCTGGACCATGGCTTCACAAAACCAGGAATCCAGAGATGTGAGAGATTCTTACCTTAGCAGTATAAATATCCAAGAACGATGGCCAGGTAGGGACCAGAGGCTTGCCTGCTCTCTGCGCCATGCGTTGTCCAGCAACCCTGAACCAAGCTTGTGTTCTAGCCCAGACAGCTGTGTATGTAGTTTCTGTAAACAGAACTCTGGTGTTGCCTGGTGTCAGAGTGTCACATAACCTCCGAGAACCACCATAGGTCTCATCTCCGCTCAGTGCCCTTGGCCTGTGACCTTGGGAAGGGTGGAGGTGCTCTGGCTACTGCTTACTCTACTCTGCCTTGACAAGTAGCTGATGGGAAGAAATATCCGTATTTGAGCTAAAGTCCCTGCTTTGAATTTCAAACTGCAGCTTTCTCTTACATTCTTTACCGTTTCTGATCATGCATTCACCTTTTATTTAACCTTCTTTGAGTCATTTATCCATTTGGGGCTGAGGTTGGGGGGCTCATCTCATCTAGAGTCTCCACCTCAGATCTGAAGTGCAGGATGGGGAGGTCACCAGCGTCTGTGGACAGTCTACCTCTAGCCATTGGTGTGGGATAAGGGAATTGGGTGGCCGTTGTTGCAGAGGGCCTGTCTGGGAGGCCATGCGCTCTTGATGAATTTCACTTGGATTTTTCTTACAAAGGAATTTGTCAAAAGCAGCTCCCCACCTCGCACAGCCAGGAAAGCCCAGTCCAGTAGACCCCAGTCATCCCCACAGATTCCCTGGAGCAGGGTTTCGTTCCGTCTGCCTCCACCCCATGCCCTGAGACATTACCCCAGTTCATACCTTCCTGTTACTATCCATCTATGTATATGCTGTTTTTTTCCCTTGTAGTAACTCAGGTTGGTGTGTCCCAAGGACATAATATGTGTCCAGACCCTGGCATACCTGAAAGGGGCAAAAGACTAGGCTCGGATTTCAGGTAAGATCTATTTGGGAACTTTTTTGATTATAAGGAGGGTGGGGTGTCCTGACTGGAGGAGGGGAGGAGACAAGGGCTATCTGGCCTTCTTGGAGGTGGAGTGAAGAGGATGATATAATGAAGGAGCTGACATACGCGGGAAAGATGCCTTTGACATTCTCTCTGGGCCTAGTCCTTGGGACAGTGCCCATGTGATATGGAGGGCGGGAGGATCTATCAACTACCAACATTACCCCAAAAACCTATATAACTCAGTGCAAAGGGCCACCATCCTTGGTAATGACATACCAGCAGGAAACTCATATCTGCAATTATTCAGGAGACTTCAGGGTCCTGAGATAGGATATTTTTCAAGTTTCAAACTATCAAGGAATCTTTCCACAGTCCTACATTTTCATTACAGTCTGTGGATATCATCCACCCACTTTTAGCTGCCCTAATTGTTACCTATCTCAGAGGATCACTGTTTTGCTCACAAAATCACCTTTTAATTCAATCCTAAACCCATTAAATGGTCCAAAAAAAAAAAGAAAGAAAGAAAGAAAAATGAAGAATAGATGTTCCTTCCAGTGGAGATTTTAAGTTATAAGCAGTGGAGCAGAGATGAAACAGCAAAAGGGGAAATAACATTCCACATAGGAAGAACCAGGAAGACTCCAGGCCGGTGCTCATAGGCCCGGGGACCAAGCTCACAGACATACCTTGTCTCCTAGGTTAGGATCCAGCGTCCAGTTCACCTGCAACGAGGGCTATGATCTGCAAGGGTCCAAAAGGATCACCTGCATGAAAGTGAGCGACATGTTTGCGGCCTGGAGTGACCACAGGCCCGTCTGCCGAGGTGAGGACACCGGGGGAAGTGAAAGCTTTGCAGAAAGCTGGGCTGAGTCAGGAGGATGAAGCCCAGCTCCCAGCACCTGAGGCCCAGGCCCTCATCCAGACAAGTTCATTTTGCTCCCTTGCTGCTCCCAGGGCCTCAGGTCCCACATTTATTTATTAATTGACACTTTTGTTTGGCACCCTCTTTGTCTCAAGCCTGTTCTAGGGTCAGAACATACAGAGGAGAGGACAATAGAGCTGCATGGACTTTATAGTCTGATGGGGCAGGCACATGTGAAGCAGATTGCTTGCTCATTGCAGAAAGATATCCCAGCCACAAAAGGAGGACACCTTGAATACCTCTATTATAACACACACGTATGTCCAAGCCCTCTATCCCAATGTCCTTGTTTCTTGCCCCACACTCTGTAATTAACATATCTGTCATTTCTGAACCAATGCTTTTAGCTATACTGAAGTGGCCATGGCATCAAAAGGCTTCACCATGGGCTGCTTCTAATGCCATATCTGGTATCTTGTTCTCAGGGCCCTGCCACTCATATTTCAGGTGTCACATGGGCCAAGGATAAGCTGGCCTGGTCACTGCAACCTCCACTCCCATCCCCTCAAATAATCTTAAAAGGTTAGACATGAGTGTGTTCCTTCACTGGGGCAGGGCAGCAGCTGCTTCAGCAGTAGAAAAGCCCCTGATCTTAACGCCCAGGGTGTCTCT
The DNA here is from genome assembly GCA_004365215.1 of Cuniculus paca. Classification (NCBI taxonomy): domain Eukaryota; kingdom Metazoa; phylum Chordata; class Mammalia; order Rodentia; family Cuniculidae; genus Cuniculus; species Cuniculus paca. Next base: position 8,223 of record RJWT010019497.1, read on the forward strand.
GAGCACTAGGCTGCTAAATACCATTAAAAACCACCAGGACTCTTCTGAGGGCTTTTGGGGGTCAAGGATTCCTGCGTACTATAAAGTTATACCCTGTATCCTTCCAGTGTGAGAAGATTCTTCCCTTTCTCTGGACACTGGAAAGGGAAATTCACTCTTTCTTTTTAATGTGCCAATAGGTAATCTGGAGGACATTCATGAAAATATTTTTGAAAGAAGCCTCAGATTTATCCACCCTTACTCAACTTCGAGGTGGCTAAAATCAATGATTTATAATATACTTTCATTTCCATTAATTTTAACTATATTATTTCAAGGATTCTGCATAGCTACTATTCAAAATCAAACAAACAAAAGAATTCTTAATATAACTCTAAGCAATTGAGCAAATCACCCGTTGGACCTGTTTTCTTGACTACTCTGCACTGTTTTGTGTTTAATGTGACAGTCAGATGAAGTTGAGGATATGGAAACACTTTATGAATTGACAGGGCTATAGAAGAAAAAGCAATATTCTCATGCTAGGATATAGCTTCTACCAGAACTAGGACTTCTGTTTGCATCACCACTTACCACAAAGTCTGGCACACAATAGGTGCTTAATAACAAGTTGAATGAATGATTGAATGAATGCATAATTGAGTAGCACACCAACCCAATTGCGGGGAGCCAAGGCACCAGCTGTGTAGAGAGGCATCAAATTATCCAGTGTGAGGACTGAGGGACCCTTGGCCAACCAACCTTTTTGAAACTTCTTTTTAGAAGCTAGTGGTGAGATCTGATCTCTCACCAACACCTTTTTCTCTTAGTAATGGTGTTTGTTTACATGAATATACCCAGGCCAGGGAAGGGCTAGTGTTTCAGAAGGAAGCTCGAAGTTGAATTACATGCTCTTCTCTTTCTGTACAAGTGACATGTGCCCTACTCAAGCTATCTCTAGTGATTTTGATCTACCAGACTGGATTCTGTGCTACACTTTTACTAAGCATTAGGCTAAGCTTTCTCATATCTGTTATCTGATTCCATCCTCTGCCGCTGTGAAAGTAGTGTGGGATCACAGCTCAAATCCAGCCATCATCACTTTCAGTTAGGTCTCCTTGGCCCATTTCTGCAGCCCTTTGAATTTTTTACCTGCTAAATGTCTGTAACACTAGAACATCACATCATGGCATTACTTTGAGAACCAGATGAAAGTGCTCAGTTAAAAGTGTTACCAGTGTGAGGTTTAAGCACATGTGTTTAGTTTCACTTGATGCACACTGTTGGTACATAGTTTCCTCAAGTCCTAGAGCAGACATCAGCCCCTAGTAGCCATAAATCCTTTCCAAAGCCACTGTCTTGTCCAATCTTATGGCAGCCACATGATTTGAGTGTCACAGAAACTTTGATCTAGATCACAACTCTGCTACTTGTTAACTGACTGGCCTTGGACTGGTTTTCATCTCTTTTTTTTTTTTTTTTTTTTTTTTTTTTTGGCCACAGTGCCCTCGTTTGTGAATGGAGAAAATAAAACTTCCCCTGCCTAGTAATTGTGAATTTAAAGAAAAGCATGTCATAGAAGGTGGCCAATACCACCTGCAATGAAGTATGAGGTCTCAGCCTAGGCTGGCCCGCTGCCTCTCCCTCTGCTGTTCCTCTTCCATAGACCATTGTGGGGTGATACAGAGAGGCCAAGGCACTTGGGTTTAGACCAAGATGATTTTTCCGGGGCTTTCTGAAGGCTAAAGGAAGAGGTTAGTATTGATTTCAAAGGTCTCTTTATTTTTGGCAGTACTGAAGATTTTTCTTTTAAAATCTTTTGATTCTAATTAATTGGAACTGCTATTCTAATTATGAATTTTAGGAGAGCTTAGGCATATCCTGCTTTAAAATTAAAAAGGGACAAAAGTCTTTCAATTACTAGAAGCTCCACTCAAAAGAAGGTTACCAAAAGATCACGTTCTAAAGAGCATTGACCACCATACATAGTGGTATTGTTTTCCATCTAATGCATTTAAAATACGATTTGGCTTTAAGTACTCAGTTTTCCATAAAATTAATTCTACTAAGACACAGGGCCTAGAAAATAATAGGTTCTCGATAAATGTTTAAGGACTACCTGAATAAATCAGTGATTGAAATGAAAGAATAATATGGAACTGTGCCTTCATCTTGGAATTGGAAATTAGGTATTCATAGTGCTTTCTTTTTTCCCTCCCACCGAAAGAAATAAAGCCTCTAATTCGACTCCTAGGAAATCTTGCTCATGCAAAGGAGATGGAGAGCAATGCAAAATACTGGTAAACTAATTCTGTGTAGCCCTACATAAAAGTGGGATGGTATAGCATGGGGCTTTCAAATAGACCCTAATACTTAGAAATAAGTGTTTTCAGAAGCCTGAGAAATAGAATAGACACAAGCGGAGCTACTCTAGTTGGAGTAAGAACAGATTTTTGAGTGTTTCTTCCTCCACCATGCTCAGCAGCCCCTAGACACTGGGGTTCTGGGTACCAATGTTTGTAAGAGGGACCAAATTAGCAACTAAGAGACCTTATTTCTTCTGGTCACAAGTTGGTGCTGATGCAGATACAAACTGAGTATCAGCTCCAGATGAATTACAGATTCACAAAGTAAATCATTAATAGAAAACCACATATTATCTTTCCTTGGTGGTTAAATCTTTGTGTGTGCTTGTGTTTAGAATAAAACCCTTTTTATGGATGGATTACCAGTCTTGGGACTCAGAGATCTAAGTTTAAGTTCAAACTTTACTATTAAGAAGCCACATACCACAGGAAAAATTATTTAAATGCTCTGAATTTTTTCTATGGGTAAAACATGAGGAAATATGACATAAACCAGACTAAATGAAATGCTATGATAATTACAGGTGCCTGTTTCCTGGCTTGGTGGCTATCACTTGGATCTGCTTCCTACCCCTTTTGCACTGTTGTGGTCACTTTGGAAAGTGCTATTTTTCTCTCTCCCCTTCTCTGCTTTCTCTGCTCTCTTTTTCTCTGCTTCTGTTCTCTCTTCTCTCTCCTTTGCTGTCCTCTCAGGTGGAGACTGCATACTGACTACAGTAGAATACAGGCCCATTTTTCCAGGCCTAGGAATGTCTCTGAGTCTTTTACCTATATGTGCTAATGATGGAGCTTCCATTTATTAAGCTATTTACAGGTGTCCAAAGTATTGCACTGGGCATTCTTCATAATTTCTTTATGAGTCAAGTGGCAATAGCCATATTTCATGTTTAGCTGTAGCTTAGAGTGGTCAGCCAACTTACCCGAGGGCACAAAGCCAATCAGTTGAGCTGAGTTTTGAGTGCTGACTCCAAAGACTCTAAGCTACTTCCCCCAGAAAATTACACCTGGACAACTTTCTAATCCAATAATGGATGGAACCATGCGAAATAATGCCTCTTCCTCTACTCCCCTTTTGGTAACTTTTTGTTTTGATATAATTTAAAATTTATATAAAAGTTGCAATTAATGTACAAAGAACCCCCATACACCCGTCACCTAGATTTAAACAACTACTTTTAAGAAAATAATGGAGAAAAAAGCAGCCGAGGGGGTTCCGAGAAGTAGGAAAAATCCAGGAGGCAGCTATGTTTCACAAAGAGACAAGGGTCAGTGGGATCAGATATTCCAGAGAGGTCAAGTGTGCTAATAATTAGAAGTAGACAATGGGGTGAAGTGGCTCTGTCAAGCGTGGAGTGTTGAGGTTGTCTCTACAGGGTTTGGCAGGGTACACAAGGTAAGAAGACTGATTTGGGCTGAAGCTTCGATTATAGTAAACCATGAATCTGTGGATACCATGGGATTCCAATGGAAAACTGAGTGATAGAGAGATCAAAGACAGGCATTGCGCCAGGCAGATATGAGTGTGCAATGCACTGAAAGTACTGGCAAGTGATCTTAAGGTCCAGACTATTCAGCAAAAGAAGAGTCAGAGAGATGGGAATTGAGAGATGGGAATAAATGTGGGGGACACAGGTATAAAGGGACCCAGGATGGATGACAACCGGTGACTCAAGACCAGAGTCACTTTGCTGGGAGCATAGGCACTGGGGAAGGAATGGATGGTTAAATTTATTTTCTGAGAGTTAAGACTTTTTCTGTTCCAGGACAGCACAGCCCTGGATGTGGCTACAGACAAAATTGGTCTTGGGATGGAGAAAGCAGGAATGTCAAATCTCATGAGAAGGGACTGGCCTCTAAAAGAAGGGGTCACCCCTCTTAGAACAAGAAGAAAAAAGATGAGCATATCAGCAGGCAGAGTTGCACATCTGAGAAAGACAGAGGATGTGTCTGCTAAGCGGTTTCTATTTCCTCCAAGAAGCCTGAGGCAAGGTCATCAGTTGGAAATAAGGGGGAGACAAGGAGGAATGAGGCTCCAAGAGGCATAGAGAAGGCACAAAAGGGTATGAGCAGAATGAAAGAGTGAGTTGATAGAGCTAAGTGGTAGGGTTGCTTGAATTTTTTGAGATGCGTAATCATGAATTTATAGTGACATCAGTCCTCCTTCTTAATGTGTTTTTTTTTCCAGCAAAGCACAGTTGTGTGGGGGCAGGTATGGAGAGTAGAGGTGGGGGGTTTTATCCATAATCAATGTGTTCCAGAAGCCATTTAGAGGAAAATGAGCAGGGGATTTGGAATAATTTGTAAAATGACCATAATGGTGGACGATGGTGTCTAAGGTGGGAAAGGACAGAGGGAAGAATAGGAAGGAGCTTGTGAATTGAAAGAAAGTATAGGTGCCAATGTAGTTGAGGTTTCAGTAGGTCAAAGATGAGTTCTGGGAGCTCAGAAAATATTTCTGGAGAGAAAGACTGGTCGGGGAGGATCTTAGGGGCAAAATTGCACTGTGAAGACCTGCAGAGGAAGCAATAACCTGGAAAAGGGGAGAGAGATTTCTGTAGAAGCAGGAATTGGAGTAAGAGGCTCTGAAAGATGTACACAGGGCAGCCAGGAAGTCAGCAGTAGGAGAAGCAAGGGAAGGCAGTTTGGGAGAGGGTAGGAATAAGATTTGGAAAAAGCTAGGAGACTGGAGGGACTCTATGCCTCTTGCACTTGGAGTAGGTCCCCCTTATTGGTGCCAAGTTATTTTAATGCCAGAATTGGCTAAGGGTCCAGGAAATGTCCCTCTATGGTCCCCTGAGGTAGTGTCCCCTGTTAGATGGCATGGTGATATCCAAAGGTTTGGGGGAGTGGATGCCCAGCCATGGAAGAACTTGGAGAAATTTTTCCTGAAGCGTATCCAGAAGACCCTTTGATGGAGAAAGGCAAGCAGAGAAACATACAGATAGGTTCTTTCAATTATTCCAACACTGAGCACCCACAATTTTGCCAGCCCATCTGGGTCACAGCAAGAAACTTGCCATCTGTTGGAGGGATCTTGGGAGCTGACTGCTCAGGTAGAAATCTGTCTGTCTGCCTTGAGAACTCCTGACCTTACCCAGACAGCAGACAAAAAAAGCTGATGCTCCATTCAGATCCTTTTTTTAGGTGCTCCATACTAACTATCTGCAGATTGTAATATTTTAATTAAGCTCCTCCAAGCCCTTAAAGTGGTAAATGCCTTTTTGACCTGTTCTTTCTAATTACCTTCAGCATGTTTCAACAGACTGCAAATACCATCTAATTCTTGGAAACAAGTGCAGGATAAATTGAAACTGGAACTGAGGGCTGTTAGCAGCAAAATCCACCTTTCCAGAAGAAGTGAAAAATGGTGTTGGTAGAGATTTGTAAGGATTTGCTACAGGGCTAGGGTTCTGAATCCATGGGTCCTTTTCGTAAAGGTGGGGTAGATTCATGGTTTTGGTTTTGATTGTCTTACTCCATTTGTTTAGGAATGTCACTCTCAAGTGCAGTTAGAAGAAAATGCCTATGTAAAGAAATAAGACAAGGTAGAAAGAAGCTTCTTAGCTTTGAGTAAAATCTTAAACTCAGAGAAGGTTTATACACATGGCATTCAGTAGTCCTGGGTCCCCTTTGTGGAATATCAACCATGTCCCAGCCCTGGGATGAGCCTTCACATCCATCATTCTGCATATGTTCATCTTAACCTATATCAGTAAAGTGATGGCACAACTACCCCTCTGACAGATGAAGAAGTACAGAGAGGTTTTCTAACTCATGCAGGCTTAAACAGCCAGCAAATGGATTTTGATCCAGGTGGCTAAGTTGGTAAGCCCCAGAGCCTGATCTCTCTCCTCATCCGTGCCATACTGCCCCAGAGCCCGTTGTATCAAGTATAGTCTGTGAATCTAAGGGTGACTTGGCACAGAATTAATGCTGAATGGAATAGGGGGGTTAAAGCTCTATTCATTATTTGAGCTCATTATTTGAATCATTGTGTGAGCTCAGGGTGGGGAAGAAGCAGACCCTTTGCATTCAGGCAGCGGCGAGCCACTGGAGGATCAGCTCACAGAAGGGATGAGCACCAGAAAGGAGGGAGCAAAACGCCCCTTGCAATCAGCCCTCCAATACTCTGGCCTCTGCTTGATTGTAACTGTCCTCATTCCCATTTCCCACCCTGGCTGTGGCTCTTCCAAGAGGAGAGCCATGTCAGACATTTTTCTCTCCCACATTTTGACTGGCCTGTAACAGGCACTTAATAAATGTTGGAATGAATGAGCGTAGGAATGAGTGCATGAAACAAAAGATTCATTATGTCCAGAAGCTGCAGAATCTGCTTCCCAGAGCCACCTGGGAGGGGTTTCCTAGTTTATCATGGCCCTGTCCCCACATGGAGCTCCAAGATATTTGGGCTCATCAGCAGAAACCAGGCTTGACAGCACTTTCATTTTATATACTTAGGTCTGTTGAGTTTGCTCACTCTTTCTTTACTGTTAGGCATTTTGCCTACAATTAGGATAAATTGCCATGTGGGCTGTGACAGAATAGGCTCACGGAGCCCTTTATTAAAATAGCTGCTCACTAACATTGAAGAATGAAGTGGCTAGGACTCAAGCACACATTTTTAAAGAAAGCAAACACCTAGATACAATGTGGTACCTTAACTGTGATCAATCACTACTTAATCTAATTAGTTTAGAAGCTATTTTAAAGAGCTTAATTAGATTAAGCCGTGATTGATAACACTTTATATCTACTTGAGTAGAGTACTTCTTCTAATTCACCTTGAATCTTTATGCTTCCAGTCAAAAGCCTGTTTCAGGCATGAGCTGAGTGTGAGGAAGGTTTTGGGAAGTACTAGATTGGCACTGAGACCACTGGTGCCTGGCACTGAGTGAGTTGGGGCCTTGGCAACTCCCTTGGGCACAGGCATTCTGAGGCCTGATGGGGTGGCCTTGACAAGGACATCCTGAGATTCTACTTTGGGAGGCCAGTGAGGTTGTAGAAGGAGGGATTGTGGACTAACAGAATCTTGGATGAGGTCTGACTCCGAGGTAAGCAAATTTGGGTCCACAGCAGCATTCAACTGGTTTGGAGACCTAGAGTGCAAATAAGGAAGGAAACATAGGCTGGTGAACAGAGCCAAGGCGAGCTCCTTAGCAGTCCATAAGTGCCCTCCATCCACCTAGCTTTAGGGCGTCATGCATGGCACTAGCCTATACCCTCTTTGTGAAGATGCGCTGCTTAATCTCAGGGGATTCAGGGGTTCCTTAGCCTGCCTTGGAAAGTAACCAATGCCTCCAAGCAGCAGGACAGGCCAGGTAGTACCTGCTCCTGGCATTGAGATTTTCCATAGCCTGCAGAGAATTGTGGGGAAATGGTGCAAGAAGTGGGTCATTTCTAGGGTAGAACCATACAGATTCAAGATTCAATCTCTTTGGGGGTAGGAGTGGGAGGCGAGAAGAGAAAGTGGACCTGCTACTAAAAGTCCTGTCTTTCATCTCCCTTCTGCAGCTCGTATGTGTGATGCCCACCTTCGTGGCCCCTCGGGCATCATCACCTCCCCCAATTTCCCCATTCAATATGACAACAACGCCCACTGTGTGTGGATCATCACAGCGCTCAACCCCTCCAAGGTAAGACTCTGGGGGTGGGAGTCCTGCTGGCAGGATCAGATTCAGACAGCTGGTCTACCAGGGATTTCAAACTCCAAAGCTGGTAGTAGTATATGCTCTGTACTTTTACATCATTTTCATTAAGTACTGAGTAAATAAGTAGCTTATTTATGAAATATAAGCGAGACATAAATAACATTAATACAATGAACACCTTTGTAACCATCACCTAGCTTAAGTAAAAAAAGAAATTGCAGTTACCTTAATGAGTCATGGTCATCACCAATCTCATTCCACTCCCTACACCCTCAGAGGAAGCCATCACCTCAACTCTGTGTTTATTATTCCTTTGCCTTTCTTCAGACTTAATGTGTTTCTTTTAGTATGCTAGCACTTAAACTTCATTTAAATGTAATTATGTCCTATGTACTCAATTCTTGATCAATTTCATTCAAAATTTGCATCATATATACATATATTACATTTATGTTTATGTTTAGCTTTTTCTGTACATTTTATTTTGTCTTATAAATTTTATAACTATCTTGCCCAAATCCATAACAATGTATTTATTTGAATCCTTCTTTTAATTACATCAAAGCTATAAATCAAGTGAAGAAGAACTGATATATTTTGATACTGAGTCTTCTAGTCCATGAGTGGAATATCTCTCTAACGGCTTAGGCCTTCTTTAATGGTCTTCAATGAACTTGTATAATTTTTACTCAAATATCGTATACTTGTTGTTACTATTATAAATCATCCATTTATAAATTGCATTTTCTACCTATTTCTTGCTGATATTTAGAAATGCAGTTGATTTTTGCATTTTGACTTTTATATTTAGCAACTATCTTGTAATAATTGTATATGTGAATTTTTGGGTTCTCTGCATGGGTGGTGATCATCTGCAAAGAATGATGGCTTTGTCTCTCCCTTTCCAATCTGTATAACCTTTCCTTCTTTCTTTTGCTTGCTTCACTGATCTGACTAGAACCTTAGTATAGTGTCCAATCAGTGTGATGATGGTGAGCACTCTTGTGATTGTTTGATGTTTAATGGAATGTTTTTATTTCTTCTCCAGTGAGCATGATGTTTGCCAAAGTTCATTTTACTTTTAATTTAAACATTTTCCTTTTTGAGTTGGAAAAGTTCCTTCCTAATCCTAGTCTGCAAGAAATTTTCATTGAGAATGACTGTTGAATTTTATCAAACACCTTTGTATATCTGCTGATACAATGATTGTTTTCCTCCTTGATTCTCTTATTATCATAAATTACGTTGGCTAGTTTTTCTAATGTTAAGCCAATCTTGCAATTCTAGGAAAAAATCTAACCTGGTCACTTATTATTTACATTCTTCTACATTCCTGTATTTTATTTGTTAACATTTTGTTTGGTAATTTGTTTCTATTTAGCTAGTGAGGTTGACCTGTTATTTTCTTATCCTTCCCAGGTTCTTGTATCAAATTCATACTAGCCTCATAAAATGATTTGAAGAGTGTTTCTTCTCTCTTGGGTGCTTAGTGGAAAATTGCAATAACTTTTGCCTTGAAAGTTTAGGTGGAATTTTTTTTTTTAGCAAAACTACCTCTGTCTGGTGTTTCCTTTGTTGGAAAATTTAAACCATAGATTTAATACTTGTGACAACCAAAGGTTAATTTAGGTCATCTGTTTTTGTCTGGAGTTCATTTTACTAAGTTTTCAACTTTATTGAGCATAAAATTGTGCGTACTTTCTCACTATATTTATAATCACTGCTATTTTTGTGTTTCTTTTTCTTTTTTCATTTCTAATTTGAATTATTTTTAAATTAGTATTTTCAGAAGTTTCACATTTGTTAGTCTTGTCAAAGAATTAGTTTTGGTTTGGGGAATACTCTTTTTTTTTATTTCAAAAATAAGTGATTATTTATTATTTTTTGCATTATTTATTTTCTGTGCCTCCTTAGAGTAATTTCTTTTTTTTTTATTTTAAAGAAAATAGGACAAAACAAAACAGAACAGAATGAAAAAAGCAAAAGAAAACAGTATAGAGTCAAACATAATATAGCATTTTAAAGGAGAACACTGCAAGCTATACAGGTTTTCAAAACATAACAACAGGAGATTAACAATGGTTACCCTAGTGTCTCTTGCTTTCTTCAAAATGGTTGTTCTTACATTTACAGACAATAAACTCAAACAAAACAAAGTAGTATAAAACCAGATAAAA
>RJWT010019498.1:0-18376 GCA_004365215.1 Cuniculus paca
CTCCTCTCCTCTCCTCCCCTCCCCTCCCCTCCCCTCCCTTCCCTTCCCTTCCCTTCCCTTCTCTTCTCTTCTCTTCTTTCTTTCTTTTCTTTTGGTAGTAGGGATTGAACTCAGGGAGTACTGACCTACATTCCTCTCCCCTTCTTTCAGGGTAAGGTCTCATCAAGTTGCCTAGGCTGGCCTCAAGCTTGAATTCCTCCTGCGTCAGCCTCCCAAGTAGTTGGGATTACAGGTGTGCACCACTGTGCCCAGATCATGAAATATTTCTTGACCACTCAAGTCTGGTTAGATGCCTTTTCTGAGCTTGTTCTGACTCACCAATAGCCTCACTCCACCACGCCTTGCTGGTCTTATTCCTGTGTCTCCCACTAGATTCTAAGTTTCTTAAAGGTAGCTGGAGCCAATCTGCCAAAGTGTGAGTCCCAGCTCCACTGCTTCCTCACTGTGTGACTCAGTGAGCTAGGTAAAGTTGGTTCTCCCAACTGCAACATGGGAATGCTCATTCCTGGTTGTTTTGGCTATTAAAATTTGCAAAATTCCTAAGCAATACCTAGAACATACATGCCCAATAAATAAATGAGCTATAATAAAGCAAGCATAATAATTATTACAACTATTAATCTTTTTTCCATTCCCAGGGTCTATTACAAACGAAGTAGGCACTCTGCCAGTTGGTATGAAATGGGGTTTGGGTTAATACGCTCACTATGGTTCATCTAGAACTGTGCTGTGCTGTCAAGCAGTGACCAGCTCTTTGTGTACTAAGCACTTGAACGGCGTGTGTGTGTTGAGTGAAAAAACAGCCCATGTGCTAGAGACCTATGTGGAAGACAGAGAGTGAAATAATTCGTGATAACTTTTTTTTTTTTTTTGTGGCACTGGGGATTGAACTCATGACCTTGTGCTTGCCAGGCAGGCGCTTAGGCCACTGAGCTAGATCCCCAGCCCTTGTGTTTTTGAGACAGGGTCTTGCTATGCTGTTCAGGCTGGCCTTGAGCTCACTTTGTAGCCCAGGCTGGTCTCGAACTCACAATGATCCTCCAGTCTCAGCCTCCTGAGTGCTGGGGTTACAGGCTTGAGCCACCATGCCCAGCTCATGATAACTTTTATACTGAGTCCATGTTCAAAGGACAACTTTTGGATATTTTAGGTTAAATAAGATACAATCTTAAAACTAATCTTGCCTGCTTATTTTTATTTTTTAAAATGAGATTGTAAGGGAGTTTAAAGTTATGTGTATGTTATTTTTCTACGGGATGGCACAGATCCAGAGTGTCCCAAGCCTAGTATTAGCAGAGCAGATCTTCGCACAACCCCATTTACGGTCAAATATGATGTGAGCTTGAGGGGTATAGATAATTCATTTAGCACAATGGTCTGTTGAGAATCAAAGGTGCATCCAGCGAGGTGGAGGTGAGGCGCAGTGGTAGAGCACTTGCCCAGCATGACAAGGCCCCAGGTCAGAACCCACGATAACAAGATAATACCTTCAATCAATTAGTAAAGGCTTTCGCATGCAGGGTGAATAAATTAATATGCAGAAGTATGTAGAAAAGGGACTAAAGCTTTCTTGGGATTTTCCAGGTTCGCTGTGATCCTGAAATTCAAGAATTGCGTCAGTGGCAGAAGAAACTCTGGGAAAACAAACACATTCATCAGCGAGTGCAGATGTTCTGGGCCAAGCAAGAACAAAAAGGTCAGTTGCTTGGTTCACAGCAACTTATTCAGGAAAAACCTGGTTCTTATTCCAGACTCAAGAAGGAACCCCTCTGTGATTTCAGAAGGTCCTTGTGTTTAAACAGAGCTCAGCATGTATATGGGGGAAGTGACTGTGTGTTAAGATTCTGCTCTGGAATAATGGTGTTCATCTACTTCACAGGACCACTTCCTTCTTTCTAGGACAACTTCAGTGTCACCTTCTGTCTGCAGATTTTTACTTTTTAAGCTATGTGATATCAAGAATAATCCATTATTTTGAAAACACAGTGTCTCAATATGAGAGGTAGTTATTCTTCAAGTTGTTGATGGTATGCCTGAATTTAAATTGTATTTAATGCTGTCTTCTCTTTTGTGAATGCTAATTTTATGCATCAATTTGACTGGGTCCCTGGATACCCAAATATCTGGTGAATTTTATTTCTGGGTATAGCTGTGAGGATGTTTTCTAAAATATGAATTTGAATCTGAAGTGGTGGACTGAACAAACAGATAGCTCTCCCCAGTGTGGGTGGGCCTCATCTGATCTGTGAGGGCCTGAGTGAAACAAAAGGCCAGGAAGCTGGAATGAACTGTGCCTGACTTCTGAAACTGGAACGCTGGTCTTCTCCTGCCCTTAATGCTGCTGGTTCTTAGGCTTTCAGACCTGGGCTGGGATCTGTACCACTGGCTCTCCAGCTCTCAAACCTTTGAAACACACTGCCAGCTTCTCTTGGTCTCTAGCTTGCAGACCACACATGGTAGGTGTTCTTGGTCTCCATCATCTCAAAATAATACCTTACAATGAATCTCTTCCTTATATCGAATATTCAATCTATCTATCTATCCATCTATCTTCTCCTATTGGTTCTGTTTCTCTAGAAAATTCTAGTACACCTTTATTTTGAGCAATTGAAAACATATACACAAAGTACAAAGAATAATATAACAGGTATCCATCATCTGTCACAGACAAGTGTTAAACTTTTCTCTTACTTGCCTTCATTCTTTTTAAACTTTAAGTAACTACATATCCACATTAAGAAAATTGGAAGCCGAGCATGGTGGTGCACTCCTGTAATCCCAGAACTCAGGAGTCTGAGGCAGGAGGATCATTGCAAATTTGAGACCAGCCTGGGCTACAAAGTGAGCTCAAAGCCAGCCTGAACTACATAGTGAGACCCTGTCTCAAAAAAAAAAAAAAAAGAATGAAAATTGGATAAAATAGAAGCCAAAAAGGAGGGAAACCCAGAAATCCCACCATGATTAGTATTTTACTGTTTATCCTGCTATATGCAATTTCAATAGAAAAAGATATAGTACAAGCACACACAGATATAATTTCATATTTTATTAAATTTGGAGTTATGTATACATTCTGTTATATACTTATTGTTCCTTTGGCTTTAAAATTCTCTGAATATCATTCTGCTTAGTAACGAGACAGCAGCGTCATGATATTTAACAGCTGTGTGCCATAGATTTAGCATCATTTAGTTAACCAACAATGTGGAAGGAGATTCATGATATATTTTCAAGTGAAAAAAAAAATTTCAGAGCTATGTTTTCATTCATATTTAAAAATATATGCATGTAAATGGTTATCTAAACAGTCTGGAAGAAAATTGATGGTAGTTACCTTTGGAAATTTGGACTAGATGAGAATTAGTGTCCTATTGGAATTTTTTAAATAAACACATAGTACTTTATAATTATGAATACTTACAAAGTATTTCTGTGCATCTCAGTGGACTATAGACCATCTGGACTTTGCATCCTCTCATCACTCAGGCTGTCCTGGAACTACTTTCCCTCAGTGGGATGCAGTCCTTACCACCGCAGGCCTTTTTCTGTTCTTGTGATGAGACACATAGGAATCCTCACCTCAGGCTTCCATAGTTTCTCTTCCTTTCTGCCCAATACCTTTCCCAGCTCTTCTGTAGTCCCTGTTTCATCCTTTAGAAGTGGGTCACTGTCTCCTTAGAGAGGGCATCCCTAGCTACACTGTCTAAAGGGACAAGGAGCCAGTTTATTGAGAGACTTCAAGATGGGGTGGTCCAAACAAAAGTTTTATTTTCTCTCCAGAAACTGCCTTCAATCCTGCTCTCCTGAATTTCTCTTCAGTCCCTTACTGGCATATGGGGTGGATTCCATATGTTTTCTGTAAGCTCTGATTTCATAAAGTTCAGTCTAATTAAAGCATATCTCAATCTCAGATCCAGTTTAATGCTCACTGGTTGGGGATAGTGAGAGAACTAGTGAATCTTTCATGACTTTACCTCTTCCTCCTCTGGATCTGTTCTCTTTTTTAAATGTCCTGATTTTGATCAGCGTAAGCTTTGATGAGAAATCACCTTTTTCTTAAGACACAGGCTGAAGGGTTGAGGAGTCAAGGGACATGATATGCAGCTAAGTCATAAATGAGTCACAAAAAATATGCAATACACACATGTGCATACGCACAGAGAATAGAATACAAATGTGAAATACACAAATTGGAAAATCTAGTTCTTGATGCAATTACTATACCACAATTTTTCTGTAAAGTCACAATTATTTTCAAAGTTTTAAGTTAAAATTCTAGTGCTTCCTCTCCAGAGATTTCAGGGATGAGATGATAGAACTCAGCACCAATGGTAATATAATGGCTCCCAGCCTCTTTAAAATGTGGTGCCCTTGAGCCCTCCAGGTCCTGACGAGTCCTGCTGATGAGTGACTATACACCTGTTCTTTGTTTCCTTGGCAGTTATTTGTCTTTTCCACTGAAGTGTAAGCTCTGTGAGGACAAAGACCTGCCTGGCCTGGTTCACTCCCCAAAACAGTGCCTGACTCAAAGCAAACATTCAATAAAAATTCAACGAATATTTGAATGAGTGAGTGGATGAATGAATGGATGAAGCTTAAATGAGTCATTATACGCACGTGCCTGGTGCAGAGTAGAAAGAGCACCTTACACTGGCAGCCCCGGTGTCTCTCATAAATAAGCAGCTTGAGCAATTATTGCCCCTTGACTGGCTCAGCTCAAGCCTGTCTTCCACATTCAACTGCCCTCAACCACTGTTTCATTTCACTTCCAAACTGGAAGACAATCAGGGCTGTAATCAGCTTAAAGGTCAAAGGAAGTACAGCATGCCCATTTATTGCTGTTGTTCTGTATTCTTTGGAGTTGATTTGCTATTGTTGGCTGATTGATTGATTTGGCTTGCTAGGGAGCAGGGAGAGTGGAGCAGATTGAATGTGGTCATCAGCCAGCAGGGGAGCAGATTATGAGCTGTCCTTTTCCAGTTGCCTGTGGCTCCATGGCCATGCCACCTTCCAAGGCCCCGAGGTGCTTTCCATGCAAGCTGTATCTTTAGTGAACATCCCAATGTGAACCAGGGTGTGAAATTTCTATTTTCCCTGAGACTATGAAATGGCCCTTGGGCAAAAAAGCCAGTTCTAATGACTGTCCCCAAATCTGTAATCAGTTAAGAAGTCACAAGCTGGGGAGTGGCAGTGGTAGAGTGCTTGCCTAGCATATGCAAGGCCCTGGGTTCCATCCCCAGTATCACACACACACACGCACACGCACACACACATGCACACACAAAAGTCAGATAATATCAATGGGTAAAGAACCAAGTGTTGGAGCTGTCCAGATGTGCCTTTGGAATCTGTTTAGATCTAAAATGTCCCCTAAAATTCTCATGTTTGAAAGATGATTAGTTCATGGTAGTCATTGTTGATTTCCTATTGTCTGGTTTTAAAGGCCTGTAATGATTTCATTCTTTTGTTTTGATTCTTTTTATACTATTTTGTTTTGTTTGGATTTATTGTGTGTGAAGGTATGAACAACTGTTTCGAAGAAAACAAGAGACTATGGCAGCCACTGTTGATTTCCTGTTGTCTCATTCTGAAGTCCTGTATTGCTTGCATTGTTCTGTTCTGACTTGCTTTGTTCTGTTTTGTTTTGTTTTATTCTCTTTAAAATAAAAAAAAAGATGATTAGTTCATGAGGGTGCAAAAACTGATTTGCTGTTAGGAGATGGGTCCTGAGCGGAGGTGGGACACTGGCATGTGACCTGGAAGGATGTCTTCTTATCCCTGCTCCTCCCTTTTCTCTCTCTGCTTCCTGGCTGCCACAGGTTGAGCACCTTTTCCTCAGCCATGCCCTTCTGGCGTCCTATTTCTGGCTTGGAGCCAAATGACCATGCACTGAAACTGTGAGCAAAAAAATAAAGCTTTCTTCCATTTAGTTGTGAGTGTCTGGTATTGTGTCTACCAAATGGGACAGTGACTAAAACAGAATCCTAATTGCCACTCTTTATCCATACGTATCTGACTAAGTTAACTTCATCAAGCCTCAGTTTCCCTTACACAAAATGGGACCAAAATAGTATATGCCTCAACAGTTGTTAAAAGGATTCTAAAAAATGATCTTTAGAATGAGTTCTAGACATAGTTCTCTTAAATGTTACTTATTGTCACAATGTTAGTTATTGTCACAATCTTAGTAGATTATCTGTGTGCTTCTGAACAATTTTGGGTTGATTTTCTCTAATAGCTCTAAGCTCCATGAGGTTCCATGGAAGGACTGTTTGTCTTGTTTATCGGGCTGCCCAAGCTATAAACAGAGCCTTGCCCAGAGTAGATGTGTAACACATCTATGTGGAGGAAAAAGTTCTGGGCTTCATTTTACAGAGAAAGAAATAGACCCTAGAGGGTGAAGGGACTTGCCCAAGGTTACACAGCAGATGAGGCCCCAGGGCTGGGGCCAAGGTCTTCATTTTGTCTGCTCAGGATTCTCATGGATCCCAGGAGAGATGTGAATAGGACTATCCCTACCCCGCCCTTGCTGGGGCTCAAACCCAGAGCTTTATGTATGCTAGGCAAGCATTCTACTGTTGAGCTGCACCCCAGTCCACAAACTTCTCCTTGAATTCTACCATTAGACCCTAACTTCTCAGGACTCTTCCTGAATATAACATAGTGCCAGAGTTATTATCTAGGAGTGGGGATTATTTTTCCTTGCTTTGTGTTTGCATTGGCAGGTCTCTAAGTAGGAGCTGAATTGTGCTGAGCAGGGTGCAACTTGGTATTTACCAAGTGAAACAGAACTTTTTGGTTTCTTCAGGTATCACCAAGCTGAGAAGAAACATTTTGTGAAGCTCATGTGCTGCAGTGACTTTCTATTTTCAAGGCTATGAATCTAGGTCATGTGGGGAGTTAGAGATATATTTCCCTAGCCAAGGAGACACTGTAATTATAGCCCCAAAGACCTCCAGCACATGCTAGTTCTCCTTAAGTCCTGCAGTAAAAAGTACTGGAGTGATTACAAATGAAAAGTTTTTCAACTTCACTTTAAAAAAAAAATCTATATACAAATTCAGAAAACAAACATCTTCTTAAAGTGTTGCCATCCAGACTATATTATGATCTGGTGTTTACAGTATAAATAAATTTTGCCAAATTCATTTCTTGGAGCAAGCTCAGTGTAGACAGGAGGTCTGAGAGAGAGTAACATCAGCTGTCAGGGTAGAATCCTGGTCATATATAACTGGTCTCATGTTACACTGAGTCAGAGGCCCCACACCAAACAGTATTTTTTCTAGGACAGAACTGGTGTGAAGTTATTCTCCAGTCTCTATCCATCAGAACATGTGCAAGAATTATTTTTAAATGTGTGTTAAGAATTTCAGCCAATGCAATTCAAAAGAAGATGCCTAACTCATTTTCAAGATATGGTCACAAATCCTATCTTGATTCATAGCTTATTTTTAGTTTCATATAGTTAGTAATTGTAAATGAATGTTCATGTTTTCCTTAGAAATCCAGTATGAGCAGAGAGAAAAAAACCTTAGAAATTATTCCCATTACATCAGATTATATTACACATACATATAACATCAAATAAATTTCTTATCATGCATAATTTTTTATATATTCAAATAACCTATAAATGACTCTATCACTTGATGTTTTGAAAAAAGAAAAGCGGGGAAACAGGTGATGTATCAAAGGAAAATGGACTATTTACTTCTTTTTGGAATTATTTATTTTCTATTTCAGTGTTTTATAGTAATTATAGAAACACCACCAATATATTTTTAGATAAGTATGGTAACTGAGTTAAAGAAAAATTAAAATTCAGGAAAAAATAAAGCCACTAAACACATTATAAACAAAAATATTTCAAGATCTGTATTTGGTAAAGATTTTTTTTTAATTTTAAAATACATAGATGCTTTAATTCACAAATTTAATTCATTTTAGGATTCTGGAAAAGATGACTGTGTTTATGTTCGTGCAGAAAAGATGGTCACAGTTGTGTTCAGCACCTGATGCTGAGTTCACAAGCAAAAACAAAACTTTGCCAAACACTTCTGTTTGCAAACCAAATTGTTCACAAATAAAAATGTTCATGAACTGAGATACCACTGTATTTAACAAAAGTTGTGTATATTCAAAAACAATATGATGATTTAATTAATGTATACACACATTGTGTGATGATTGCAACAATCAAATTAATACACACATTACCACCCATCGTTACCATTTGAGTGCATGTGTGGTGAGGACACTCAAAATCTGCTCTTCTATCAGATTATAAGTACATAATACAGTATTGCCACCAGTAGTCACAATGCTCTATATTAGATCCCCAGAACTTGTTCATCTTATAACTAAAAGTTTGTACCCTTTTGCCAAAAGAGGTGTCTTAGAGATAAGACAAAGAAGAAAAACAATCTGTTATATAATTCAGTGTACATAAGTAAAAAACAAGGCAGTCGTTAAGGAAATGCTAGCCCTTTCCTAACACATTATGCAGTGTCAACAATGGTCTCAAAAATGTTCTTACAATAAATAGAAATATGGCTCTGAGCTTCCTAGAAGTCACACCAATAAAGGAAATAAGATCATTTGTGATTTACTGTGTCCTCAAGATTAAAAAAGTTTCTTAGAAGAACATGTCTTTCTGGAGCTGAGATATATTTTTCACTCATAAAGGGGACAGTGTACAACACAGTGAACAGTGTCCTTTCTTTTAATATAATATCAAGCTTCTTAGAACAGTGTTTACTTATAGAAGGAAAATATGAAATCCTGAGGTAAGAGATGGAAACCAGGGAAATTTCCTTCCCCTATTTTAAACTTATATAACAGTACAAGTTCTAGCTATAGGATTTTCCTATGGATTAAAGGATGTTTGTGGGCTGGGGATATAGCTCAGTGGTAGAGCACTTGCCTAGCGTCAAAGTCCTGGGTGCCAGCACCACACCAAAAAAGAGATGCTCCTTGAAATAACCACCTCCTTTTTGCCATAGGACTTGCTTGTGACCTTAGGATGCTGCTGGAACTTGGTTCTGGATATATCGCTGAGACCAGAGAAGGCTGTCTGCACCTAAGGAGTAGCTGTGATTTATCAAGCATGTACCTTATGCCAGGCACTGGACTCAACACTTCATATTTCAGTGTAATCTGCAAACTGCTCTCTCAGAGAGATAATACCATCATCACCATTGTGCAGATGAGGAAACTGGGGCTAGGAGGATATAGGACCAGAGACCAGGCATTTAAACCCAGATCTACCTGATGCCAAGTAGGCTAATGAAAAGCCTCTTAATAGGGGACCTGATGACTTGGCATGCCTCCATCCCTCATAACACTGAAAGGACTGCAGACTGCAGGTACAGGGAGAGACTGAGACCCCAGTCCAAAGCTCATAAGATCTATGCCTTATGTTTTAGGAGACATTTTCCTTAAAGTTGGGAGCCAAGAGAAGAAGAGTAGGAAGAATATATTAGGCAGTCTAACTTGTTCTTATCTCCTCCCCCCAATCCCCTGCCCAACTGCAGATGAGGAGCAGAGAAAGGGCTTTTCCACCAAAGAGGGGACTGAGGAACAGAGAATATTCTATTCTAGCCTTTGGCTCAGAACATGGGTTCTAACATTAGCTGAAATTTTTTGCGACCAATAAACACAACCTGTCATACATCAAAATAAGTGAAATCTTCAGTGACTTCTTTTCCAGAGACAAACCACACTCTCAACTGTGGCAGACAATAGAAATTTTTACCCATCTATCATTATACAAATTTTATATGCCCAAATATGTGTTTATATATTATATATACATTGCACTGTAACATGATATTTTCTTCACTTGACAATATATCATTAACATCTGTTCATACCAATATTTACAGTTCTATCTCATTATTTTTAGTGGCTCCACAAAAATGATAGATCTATACCATACTTTTTTATTTTAACCAATCCCTACAAATGATTATTTACCTTGCATTATAAACAATGCTCCAGAAATACTTCTGTGGATATAGTCTTACTTATAGAAGCATTTCTGTAGAACAAATTCCTAGGAAGTGAAATTTCTGGGTCAAAGCACATGCATATATTAAATTTAGACAACAGTGACCAAATTATCATCCAAAAATGTTACATTGATTTATACTTAATGCCACCAACCCACTGTACTACTTTTGATAAATGATGTCATCTTTGTACTTCATTTTCCCTACTTGTAAAATAAGAATTATTATATCTCAGTCATAATTCTAAATGAGGTCAATGTTTTGAGAATACCATAGCTCTTTAGGAAGAAATACATCTGTAAATTTAAGCTGTCACTTTTTTTTATTATTTAAAAGGTTTTCTTTCCTGTTTCCTTTAACCTTAGTTCCTTCTCCATTTTAACAAAAGAAATAAAAAATTGGCTAAGAGACTGCTAGTGACTTCAAGCCTTGATATTACTTCTATTGATTCTATTTTTAAGACTCACCAGTGGGTGGGTAGGGGGGTGTTTGGATAACATCAAATTTCATTCCTATTTTTTTCATTTAAAATTTGCAAAAATATGCACAGCTAAGGCATGCCTTCTATTTGAAATGTTTGGACATCCATACTCTTCTGCTGAGATTATAAAGTCAAGTAAGCTAGCTAGAGTGGTGCATGCCTGTAGTCCCAGCTAGTTTGCAGCCTGAGGCCCAGGGACTGCTTGTGCCCAGGAGTTCAGGGCTAGCCTGGGCAGTATAGCAAAACCCTGAGGCCCCATGTTTTGGAAGGAAGAGACGGAAGGAAAGGAAGGAGGGAGGAAGAGATGGAAAGGAGGGGGAAGGAAAGGAAGTAGAAGTGAAGGTAGGAGAAAAGTAAAATGAAAGATGATTTCCTTTTCTGTGATTTACCCAGAAAGTTCAAGATCTTAAATTTAAGTTTTATGCAAATGAGCATTTCCAGTCTCATTAGTTCCTCACTCTTTCATCTGATTGTTTAGCATGCTTCTTTATAATTGTGTAGATATAGAAGGCTTTTATAAAATCTAGAGAAAGCTACAACCTCGGAAATTTTGCAATCAGTTTGTACTAAGTTTTCCATTTCTCACCTAGGCAGCCTTTTAATCTTTCTGTAACTCTGTATAGCAAGAAAACGGCAATACTAATATTCATAACCACCCCATAGGGGTTTTTAAAATTTGGTTTTGCTTTTGCCTTTTGCAGTGATGGAGATGAACCTAGGCTCTTGAATTAAGCAAATACTTTAGCACTGAGCCACAGGCACAACCCCTACAAGTTTTTTTTTTTAATTAATGAGGATTAAATAAACTGAAATAGTGTTTGGCTCATAATAAGTGATCAATGAAGGAAACTATAGGCGGCATGTTCAACATATAGTTAATATGTGGTGTTATGAAGCATATTGGCTTTCGGAGTCTACCTGTTACAATCATTGTGGTCATGGGCACGTGACTACTGCTCTTCAGGTCAGTTTTCTCCTGTGTTACATGGCGGGAAAAAATAGGACCTGTCAGTAGGCTTCCATGGGAAGATACCCGTGTATGGTGTCAAACAGAGGCTGGCACAAACTGTCAATAGCTGGTGTCTGGTTTTAGTAATATTTTAAAGATATAAGCAAAAGTGAAGTTTTTATCCTAGGTAATGTACCCACAGCAGTGGCATGCAGGCTGGCTTCAGACGAGAATTTATAAGGGTGTGTCAGGCTACAGGCCAGAGAAAGTGATTACATGGGTTTATTCTTGGTAGAGAATGCGTTGTAACCACATCGGCAAAGCCCTAATGCTATAGATTAACTACAAGATGCCTGTAATAGCTTTGGATTCAAAAATCTTCCTTTGCAGGGCTTCTTTACTAATACAGTTTCATTTGGATTAAAATGCAGGGGATCTGAGTGCCTGGCTCAACTTTGCAATTTACCAGCTAGATGGCTTTTGCCTTCTACTTAGGAAAATGGAAAGGTTGCACCAGGAAGTGCCCACAACAACAAAATAAAGTATCTTGTTAGGTACTTGCTGTAGAATCTTTTGCCTGCCAGCAGGAGGTCTTCTGCTGGGCAGCTATAAACCTTGGAAAACCTTTGCTGTTGTCTGCATGGTGGTTGTTGAGTTTGGGGCTTTGGTTTCACAATTAAAGGCAAGAACAATAGATGGTGAATATTCTGCTAAATCAGGGATTGGGGTCCAACAGTTGAGGGCCAGAGAATAACTCTGGAGGTTTCAAGGTTGAAGGAGAAGAGGGAGTACTGATTAGCAATTTAAGGGAGTTTAAGGGAGGGCTGAGGTTTTGCAAGACCCTGGATTTGATCCCCAGCCATGAAGAAAGAAAGAAGGAGAAGAAGGGATGGAGGGGGAAGAGGAGAAAGACAAAAAAATTCAGGAGAGACTGAGAGAAAGGGTAGAGATGTTTAGAGGAGATTTGTGTGCAGTCAGTCATATATTTGAAAAAGTGGAAAAGCATATACTCTGCAGTGAGGACTACCTCCTGTCACCACGTTTGAGTCAGTCATTCCCAGAGATGACTCTTTCCCAAAGAAAACTGGGACTTTGGCAGGGGGTTGCACCTGACATGTTATGTCTTGTCCCAGCCACAGGACCCTACTGTCTGCCCTCTTAGCTGCCAAACACTAGGGCCCAAAAGGTTCTTGACCTCAGAATAGCTGTAGTTTATTGGGTGCCTACTACATGCGAGGCATTTACATTATTTCCAGTGTTCATAGCAAATTGACTAAGTAGAAAGTTTTATTGCTGTCATCTTTCAGGGGAGAAAATGGTGAGAGTGTGAATCTTTTGCCTTAGGTCACACAGCTGTGAAGTGGCTGAGCTGTGGACACAGAACTTTCCCCATTGGGCTACATGCAGCTCAGTTAGGTTGCAAGATTAACTATGCTAGTTCCTCGACAGATTCTACTTGTATAATATGTTTAACCTGATCACTGATTAATAACTTTTAAGTGATTAGTCCTTTTGAGTCCCCCAGGATTTCAGTGGTTTGTTTGGTTTATTACCTATGGAGCACATTAAAATACAAGTTCTTTGAGAGCAGTATGTTTTTGTTTCCTTCATGTTTCATTCACTGCTCTATTCTCCGCATGTAGAACAGTGCCTGCACGTGGAAGATATTCGGGAAAAGATGTTGGCTGAATGAATGGGTCTGCATTACAGACCCCCTGTCTAAACACTGTATGGATAAGGCCGATCTAAAACAGAACTTTCTCCAAACAAACGAAGGAAAATACTCGTTTACATTAAATGGATAAAGACAGAAAGTCTACTAAACTATAAACTCAAAATGCTATTAATAGTGACTATCTCTAAGTGGTAGTAATGCAGATCATGGATTGGTTGATTTTTGCCTCCTTTTTTTTTTTTCCTAAAATAGAAGTGGAGGTGATTTTTTTTGATTATATATATATTCTACAATAACTAAGTAATGTTCATATTCACTGTGTGACACTTTGAGGTGTTACTATGGCCTCTATTTTCTGAATGAAGAAATGAGGCACAGAGAAGTTGAACAATATACCCAGGGCCACACAGCAAGATAGTAGCAGGGCCAACCAGTGAATCCATCTTCCCCATGTTATGCTGCAATGCATGGGTGTTATTTATGGAGCTAAAACACCTAGGAGAATTTGTGAGTTTTCAGTTTGCTATGAAGTCTGTCTGGACCCAAACTTTGATTCCATTGCCAAGGGCACAAATCACACCCTCCTTTATGCCTATTAGCCTGGCTTAAAGTGTAATGATCCTGCCTGCCAAATCGTCCTGCCTCCTCTCTGTGAGTACTGTTGACACACACAGTATTCACCCTTAGGGTCTAAATTTAGGATCTGAGCAGCTAAAGTATCTTGCCAATTTTCTGATTCAACTCTCATTATCCCAGGACTGGAAGAATTTAAAGGCATAGAGCTATGCAGGGAAGATGTTTAAAAGGACAGACCCATTCCTTTTAATATAATTCGAAACCTGTTCCCTTATCAAAGGAATACATTCTCTTTATGAAAAATATAGAAAAATATCAAGAGAACTAAAAAAGCTACCCACCCCACTGTCATTGGTGCCTAGAAAAACTGTTTAAATTTGCCCCATCCAAGCAGAAGGGAGATGGTGGGGACTAAGGAGTGTTTTGCAGGTGTTCTGGTGTTGTAGGATGCATTAGAATTGCCCTCATCTGCTTCTCATGACATTCAGAGACTTGTCATTTGAGAGGTTTCAAAGTGACATTTTTCAGCTGTTCAGGAAAAGCAGCTCATAATGGTAGAAATGTAAGAATTCCAAGACTTGCACTGAATCTCTGGCTGGAAGTTTCCTAGTAATGCACGTGACTTTCCTGATTGTTCATCTGATAATTGTAAAATGAAATTAACACCTCCACCTTAAAGCCCAACTGAAAACGTTTAAGTTTAAACCATGCAAAATAAAATTTGAGCTAGTATTCACCTACAGACTCTTCCTGACTTTAAACAAGGTACCTAACTTCTCCAAGTTTCAGCCTCCTTATTTACATAATGAAAATAATAAAAGTGCCCTCCTCACTGAATCCTAGGAGATGGAAAGGAGATCATGTATATAACGTGCATTAGGGCCTTGCTGCTTTGGAACTAGGAATAATGTTGCCTTGAACATCCTTGTGCAAGGTTTTGTGCAGACATATGTCTTTATTTCTCCTGAGCACATACTTAGGAGTGGGACTGCTGGTCCAATGGTAACTCTAGGGTTTACTGTCTGAGAACCTGCCAGTCAGGTTTCTAGTGCTGTGTATGAGGGATGCTTGTTTTTACATATCCCTGCCTACTCCTGTCTGTGGGCTAAATTACGGTCATTCTCATGGGTAAAGTAGTACCTCACTGTGGTTTGATTTCTATTTTCCTGATAGATAATGCTGTTGAAAATCTTTTATGTGCGTATTAGCCATTGGTATATCTTCTTTGGACAAATATCTATTCAAATTCTTAGCCCTTTTTTTTTTCTCATGTCACATCTTTTTTCTTCAATCAGATTTTATTGGTACATTTTAGATATACATAGTGATCACATTCATCATAGAGAATTTGTACCATGGTATAACTTATTTTTTTTTCCCATTCCCCTACCCTCCCTTCAACCCCTCCTTCCCTCCCCATTTCCAAAAGCTTTGGTTCCATGTTTTCCTGCTTTTCTCATGTTTTTACTTTTCCCTTCTTTCATTTTCCCCTCGCCCTTCCTTTGGTCCCCTCTGCATTTGAACATTTTCTTCCTATTTTACAATATCTATTATACACTTTGGTCCTCATTTATACTTTTTGGCTTCTCATACCAGAGAAATAATGTGATATTTACACGTGTGTCTGATTTACTTCCCTTATGAGTATGATCTTAAGGTGCATTCATTTAACTAGAAATGTCTCAAGCTTATCCTTCTTTATGGCACAGTAGGACTCCATTGTATAAAAAACCCCACACCTTCTTTATTCATTCACCAGTTGATAGGCATTTGGGATGTTTCCAAGATTTGGCTATTACAAACATAGATGTGCCTCTGTAAACATAGGTGTGCATATATCGCTGTGGTATGATGCTTTTAACTCTTTTGGGAAGATACCAAGAAGGAGAACAGCGAGTCAAATGGAATCTCTAGTCCTAGTTTTTTTTTTGAAGAATCTCCACACTGATTTCCACAGTGGTTGTGCCTGTCTACACTCCCACCAACAGTGGAGAAATTCCTTTTTCCCCAGAGCCTTACCAGCATTTGTTATTGGTTGATTTCTTTCTTTCTTTTTTTATTGATTGATTTCTTGATAATGACCATTCTTTCTGGGGTGAGATGGAATCTCAGAGTTGTTTTAATTTGCATCTGTCAAATGACCAGAGATGTTGAACATTTTTTCATATATTTATTTGCTGTTTGTACTTCTTTTTTATTTAAAGAGAAAAAAGAAATAACAGAAAAATCAAGAAGCAAACAAATCAAAACAACAACAAAAGCCAAATGACAACAACAACAAAGAACAATGGCTATATAGGTTTTCAAAACAAAATGATAGGAATTTAACAATGGTTGTTATACTGCATATTGTTATCTTCAAAATAGTTGTTCAGGTTGCCACATATAAGAATAAAACAAAACAATAAAATGGAACAAAACATTGGATTTCAGAAACAAGGCAAAAGGAAATCCCCCACAGTTGCTATAATACATATTGGTATCCTCCAAATAGATGCTCAGACTACTAGCTTCAGGCCTGCGGAGTCAATCAAACAATACAAGCATTGTTTTGTTTTGTTTACTTCAGTTGCTATCATCTCAGCCTGACTTCCTCCAAATCAGCCCATTGCTTGGTGGGGGGGGGCAGGTTGCTCTTTTTCTCTCCCAGCTCATGCAACAGGTGGTTCATGGGAAGGCATAGTTCGGCTTCTTGATTCTTTTTGTTCTTCTTCATCTGAGAAGTGTGTATTCATCTCAGATGCCCACTTTCAGATTGGATCTTTAAAGTTGGGGGGGTCTGATTTTCTTGAGTTCTTTCTATGTTCTAGATAGTAATCTTCTGTCTGAGAAACAGCTGCTTGGTCCTTTTTCAAAAACTGGGTTGTTTGTATTTTTATTATTGAATAGTAAGAGTTCTTTATTTTCAAATCCTATGTCAGATACATGTTTTGCAATTCTGCAAGTTGTCTTTTCTCTCTCTTTGCGTGTGTGTGTGTGGTGGTGGTGGAGTCACTAGGGGCCAAATCCCAGGGCATTCTGTCACTGTGCTACGTCTTTAGCCACATCCTTTTTTAAAAAAGAATTTGAGCCCTTCTCCCGGGGCGGCTCAGCTGCGGCTGCTCTGAGCCCTGCCTGAGTTGAGTGTTCAACCAGCAAGTTCTGCCTGGCTGTGTGGCTTGGGACTTCGCCAAGCGATGGGTAGGAGTTTGTGTCCATCCCCCATTGGCCACGGACATTCGAGGCGTCCCTGGGGCCCTGCCTACCTGCACCCCACCCATTCACCGGGAGCAGCGTGGCAGAGGCTGCTCCAGACCCAGCTTAGGTCCAGGGCAAGCGCAGCAAACTCCACATAGCTGTGCACCTTGGGATTGGGCAACCAGACCCATAGAAATCTGCGCCCAGCCCCCGTCAGCCATGGATGTTCGGGGTGTCACTGAGGTCCTGCCTGCCTGCACCCCACCCCTTCACCCGGAGTGGCTGCTCTGGGCCTGGCTTGGGTAGGGGGTGCAGCCAGTGAATTCCACCTAGCCATTCAGCTTGGGACTTCGCCAGGAGCCCGGTGGGGGTTTGTGTCTGTCCCCCATTGGCCCGGGCCGTTCGGGCATCGCTGGGGTCCTGCCTAGGCCCCACCCATTCACCCGGAGCAGCCCGGCAGCTGCTTCTCTGAGCCTTGATTGCATTGTGGGTGCGCACAGCAAATTCCACCTAGCTGTGCAGCTTGGGACCTTGCCAACAGACAGGTAGGAGTCTGCACCCCTTCACCATTGGCACGTGAAGTTCAGAGCTTCCCTGGCATCCTGTCTGGGCTCTGCCCAGACACCATCCAGCAACAGAACAGCCACAGTGGTAGTCTTGGCTGAAGCTGAAGGTGTGCATTGTATCACCTAGCCTTGGCACCTCAACTGTGCACATTGTATTCACCTCCCACAGTGGAATACAGGAAAATGACAAAACGAAAGAGCAAAATGCAATCTTGCACCTCCAGTCCTTCCCAAACAAGCCAAAGAGACACAGACACAGAAGAAAATATGAGCCACACACCTGAAACTTCGGAAATGATAGCAACTGAAGTAAAGAAACACCTCTATGAAACTTTAAAGGAACCGAGGTTAGAAATGATTTCCCAGGTAAAACAAGAGATGATCAATGTAATGAAAGAAATGCTAAGCACATCTAAAGAAGATATAGTTGGAAAAATAGAGGAACACTGCAAAAGGATGGAAACCTTGAATGAAGAAAACAAGAAAGAATTAGAATGCATGAAACAGATTCAGAGATATCTAGGAAATCAAGAATGCCATCGAAAGCTGGCAAAGCTTCCTCAATGAATGTGAAAATAGAATTTCAGACCTCGAAGACATGATTGCAGCTAGTGAGGAAGAAAGAAAACATCTTTTAAAAATAACAAGGAATCAGGAAATAGCAATTCAGCAGTTGCAAGATGATGCAAAGAAAAACAATATAAGACTAACAGGTGTAAAAGAAAAAGAAGGGGAAAACACAAATGATATAAAATCACTATTTAAAGAAGTCATAGCTCAAAATTTCCCAAACATGGGAATGGAAACTGACATACAGATAAGTGAAGCATATAGAACTCCAACTAGCCATAACCAAAATAAATCAACACCCAGACATATAATTATCAGCATTCCAGAAATTCAACATAAGAACAGACTATAAAAAGCTGTGAGAGAAAAGAA
>RJWT010019499.1:0-18376 GCA_004365215.1 Cuniculus paca
CAATGGATTTTACTTGAACAGGCCTGCTTCAGAGTACTATAAATGCTAATCCTGATATTTCAACTTTATTGAAATAAAACAGCAGTCCCTAAAATTTTTGGCACCAGGAACCTGTTTTGTGGGGAGCCACAGAGATGACTGTCCTTGAAAAGAAGAGCACCTGTCTCCATTTTGGCTAAACTTGGCCCTATCTCCATGTATTGATATGTACAGAGTTGGCTAGGTTATTTCTTTATCCCTTTAATTGGCTTTAAGCAATGCAAATTGGGCTGGGCGAGGAACTGATGTATAATCTCTAAGACAAAGTGACAGGTCAGTGTTACCCTGCCCAGTGATTCCCCAAATATGTGGTTGAGTCGGTCGGGATAGAGAGCCATGTTCCACACTATCGGCTGGGACTGAGCCTCGAGAAAGAGGCTGTGACTTCCCAGGGCTAAAAGATTGTACATCAGAACTGAAGCACCAACCCCGAATTATTAGATGTTATCTCTTTTGTTATGCAGATTGCTGTCCCTCTGCATTTCTTGCCCTCTGCATATTGCAGAGGTGATCTCAGACCTCCTACCTAGCCCAGCTCATGGTAGTCACAGCAGTCACATATTTCCTGCCACTCATTCCTAAGCCACTCCCCTCATGGAGGATCAGTAAAACCTGGGAAGGGCAATGGGTTGAGGGTTTTGTTCCGGTGAACTACGATCTTGGCTGGACTTAGGACCCCTTGGCTCCCCACAACTGTATGTATGTCTCAGTGTTTTTCTTCTCGCCATGGGTTGCACTGGAAGTGGTAGATTGGAATTAACTGGTTGGAATTTAAATAACTTCTCCATGGGATTATAATTATAAACTTTCCTAAACTGCAGTGAGGATGGGAAAGGGTTCTCTATACCATTTTATGGAAGACAAATTTTCCAGAGACTAGGAAGATGGTGGTCTGGGATGATTCAAGTACATTACATCTACTATGCATTTTATTTCTACTATTATTACATCGCAATACATAATGAAATAATCACACAACTCACCATAATATAGAATCAGTAGGAGCCCAGAGCTTGTTATGCAAGTAAAGAATCCCACCTGGGAGTGATGGTAGGGACAGTGACACCCGAAATACGTTGTTTATGTTCATTCTCCATAATCTCATTTTGCTATCACTGCAGAAAACCCTGCTTCACAAAGACAAGATGTCAGAAATGGAAGCAGACTTTTCAGTGCTTTTGTGGCAATCTCAGGATATTCTGCCTTGACTTTAATCCAGAATGTATGGAGATTTGAAGCTGTCTCAAACATACTTCTAAGGTCATCGTAATTTCCATCGTAAGTTGATCAAAAAAAAAAAGTTGATCTAGCAAGAAAAATAAATTCGCTGAGTGTAATACTTGATACATTGTATCAACTCAAGAAGTATAAAAGTTTAAGTAACTCAGCACCTCTACATCCTTGGGTGTGGAGGATATTCCCTTACCCCTCTAGGTTGTTGTTCATTGTGTCAATTTGAGAAGTTTAACTAAGTGATTCAGCAGGGGGCCAGTGTCCTTACTTTGTAAACATTCTCAGCCTATGCAAGAGGAGGGATGGAGATGGTGTGGGTGTAAAGGACACTCCCCCCAGGGTGGGTAGTCTGCATACAATAAAAGGGAAATGAGGAAGGACTGAGGGCTGGTTCTTTGGAGGAGCTCCGGTCTTCTCCTTCAGCTTGGACATCATCTCCTGGCATCTGCAGCAGACTATGCAGGTTCCACCTAGTACTCTTCAGCCTTCCTGCATAGACTCTTCAGCATTCTGACATAGGTTCTTCAGGGTTCCATCACAGACCCATTGGCCTCCTGATAAGGACTAGCATGGAACACTGCAGTGAGCTTCATACCTTGGGCTGGACCTTTCAGCCTCCAGTGTGTAGACACCCTCTACTTTCTCATCTGACTCTGTGGGTGACCATCATAAGCCTCTCTTATAATTTCTTATACATTTGTATATCTTGTGTTATATCTGTTTTCCTAGTAAAACCTGACTGATACACTGAGTTTGTTCACAAATGGATCACAGGTCGATTTTTTCCCAGTTCAGGTGTCTTTTGTGATCAGGAAGTAAGGTTCAGAGTCTTGTGAAACCTGTGATAGGTGATCAGGCACCAACTGGGAGGGAGAAGGCCCTGTCTCAGTTCACATGCATGCGCTGACACAAAATGACCAATTCTGTTTTCTTAATATGCAATCATTCAAAGAAATGCATATAGCATATCATCATGCACATCCTCCTGGAACATATATCACACGAAAACAAGCATTGTTGCCCTGAAATCAACATCAGTAGACTTGTCAACCTGGATTGCATGCCACAGCGATTCATTAATCCTAAGAGCTGTGCTTCAATGCTCTCCGCTACCTCATCAATTCATCTAGTTCTACTGTTAGCCAAAAGAGAAACATGTGCCACCTTTTGAAATGCAGCCACTCCTAAAAGTTCATGACAAATGTCCTTAGCAGGAGGTAGAATCAATTCATCAATACTAAAGGGCTTCTTAGCTTTAGCAATGTAGTTAGCCACTAAGAATTACGCTTTCAGTGCTGACACATTTTTCACTGTTTAGCTAAGGTTAGTTTGTGAGTTTATCAAAATAGTGACTAAGATAACAGCACAGTGACTAAGACAATGGCACAGTGCAGGAGAGAGATGTGGATGGAAGTGGTGAGTAAAATAATGAGCAAGTCATACACGACTAAAATAATTGTTGGATTATGACTTAAAGCCTGCCATCACATGCAGCTATACAATTGAAGTACATCAATTCACTTGCCACTATACAGCCTGCCATCAGTTGCAACCTAATTATCACTTGTCACTCACTGATAGGGTTTTGATATGAGTCTGCAAGTGATTATTTTATTATGATCTCTTTCAAGTCAAATGTCTCTGCTAATGTTTATCTGTATTTGCAGCTGCTCCTCTATACTAGCATCACTGCTTCTGCTACACCTCAGATCATGAGGCATTAGATTCTCATAAAGAGTGCACAACCTAAATCCCTCACACACGCAGTTCACAATATGGTTTGGGTTCCTATGAGAATTTGTACCATCGTTAATTTGACAGGAGGTCGAATTTAGGCACTATTTCTAGGGATAGGAAGCACTGTGAATATGTATGAAGCTTTGTTTACTTTCTTATTGCTCACTTCCTGTTGTGTGGCCAACTTCCTAACAGGACATGGACCAGTACCAGTCCATGACCTAGAGATTGGGGATGCCATGATTAAGAAATGCAGTCTACGTAATATTTCCTGTGCAACTGGAGTTTTGTTCATAAAATCTTTGCCTACACCCATATCTTTAAGAGTTTTATCTATTCTACATTCCAGCAAATTAAGTGTTTCTATGTTAACATTCAGACACTTGTTTCATTTCAATTTTAGTTTAGTGCATAGTCAGTGATATGGGTCTAGGTTTAATCTGCAGCATATGGAATGCCAGTTTTCCCATCATCATTTATTAAAGAGGCTATCTTTCTTCCAGTGAATATGTTTAGCTCCTTTTTCAAAGATAAGTGGTTGTATGTATTTGAAGTTGTTTCTGCATCTTCCATTATGCTACATTGATCCTCAGGTCTGGTTGGTTTTCTTTGTTTGCCAGTACCATGCTATTTTTATCACAATATCTTTGTAGTATGATTTCAAGTTAGAAATTGTGATGCCCCCTGCTTACTTTTTTTTTTTCCCCAGAATTGCTTTTGCTATTCTAGCCTCTTCTGGTTCCAAATGAATTTTAGGATTGTTCTGTCTAGTTCTGTGAGGTGTGCTAGTGATATTTTGATTGGGATTTATTAAATTCACATAACAGTTTTGGATGTATAGCCATTTTCATTATATTGGTTCTTCTATTCAGGAGCAAGGGTTAGCTTTCCATTTTCTGATATCCTCTTCGATTTTTTTTCAGAGTACTGTAGATAGGCTTGAACTCACGTTGTAGCCCAGGCTGGCCTCAAACTCACAGTGATCCTCCTGCCTCAGCCTCCTGAGTGCTGGGGTTACAGGTATGAGCCACCACACCCAGCCTCGTACTGTAGTTTTCAATGTAAAAGTCTTTCACTTCTTTGTTAGATTGATTTCTAACATTTTTCTTGATGAAAGGTGTTGTTTCCCTAATTTCTCTCTCAGTGAGTTTGTTGTTTGTGTGCAGGAAGGCTATTGATTTTTGAGTGTTGACTTTGTATACAGCTACATTGCTGAATTTAGTTACTAAGTCTAGAAGTCTTTTGGTGGAATTTTTGGAATCTTCTATGTAAAGTCATTATCTACAATGATAGTTTAGCTTCTTTCTTTCCTATTTTTATTCTTTTTGTTTCTTTTTCTTGCCTAATTGCCTGGTTCATGTTTCCAGAACTACAATAAGTAAGAGTGGTGATAGTGGGCATCCTTGTCTTATTCCTGATTTTACAGTAAAAACTTTCAATTTTTGACCATTTAGTCTGATGTTGGCTGTTGGTTTGTCATAGATGGTTTTTGTCAGATTGAGATAAATATCATCTTTTCCAATCTTCTGTAGGGTTTTTATCATGAATGAGGGTTGGACTTTGTCAAATGCTTTTTCTGCATCTATTGAGATGATCCTATGGTTTGTGTCCTTGGTTCTGTTAACACGGTGTATTATATTTATTAATTTGTGTGTGCTGAACCATCCCTGAATCCCTTGAACGAATCTGACTTGATCATGGTGTATAATATTCTTGATTTGCTGCATTCTGTTTACCAGGATCTTATTGAAAATTTTTGTATGTATGCTCGTTAAGGAGATCGACCTGTAGTTCTCTTTTTGGTTGGATCCTTTTCTGGCTTTGGTATCAAGGTAATGTTTGCTTCCAGCAATGCATCTGGGAATACCAATTCCCTTTCAATTCCATTAAACAGTTTGAGAAGTAGTGACATTAGGTCTTCTCTAAATGTCTTGTAGAATTCAGCAGTGAATATATCATGACCTGGGCCTTCCTATGTTGGTAGATTTTTAATTTTATCTTCAATTTCACTGACTGACACTGGGATATTTAGAATTTTTGTGTCTTTTTTTACCCAGTTTTTAAAAGCTTTTTCACAGTAAAAGAAATCATAAACAGAGTGAAGAGACAATCCACAGAATGGGAAGAAATATTATTTTCTAATAATATTTATATTTCTAATAGCTATTCTTCAGACAAAAGACTAATATCTAGACTATATAAGGAACATTTAAAAAAAACTCAAAAACATCTGACACCTAAATTTAAAGACACAATCTTTAAATTTGGGCATCCAGCCAGACGTGTTAGTGCATGCCTGTAATACCAGCACTCAGGAGACTGAAGCTGGAGGATTCCCTTGAGTTTGATGCCATCCTACATAAGCAAGTTCAAGGCCAGCCTGGACTACATAGTGAGACCTTGCATCAAAAAAAATCACAAAAATGGGCATCTGAAATAAATAAACACTTCTCAGATGAAGAAGTACAAATAGCAAACAAATATATGAAAAAACGTTCAACACCACTGGCCACTTAAGAAATGTAAATTAAAACAGCATTGTGATTTCATCTTACTCCAGAAAGAATGGCTATCATCAAGAAATCAACCAATAACATATGCCGACAAGGCTATGTGAGGAAAAAAGAGCCCTTCTCCACTATTGGTAAGAGTGAAAATTTGTACAGTCAATATTGAAATCAGTATGGTATCCCTCAAAAAACTAAAATTAAAGGTGTCATTTGACCCAGCTATACCTTTCTGGTATCTTCTCAGAAGAATTAAAAGCACCGTAGCACAGCAACATATCCATACCCATGCTTGTAGCAGCACAATCTATAATAGTTAAATCTTGGAAATGGCCCAGATGCCCCTCAACAGATGAATGGATAAAGAAAATATGGCTTTTATATGCAATGGAGTACTACTCTGCTATAAACTTAAGACATTTTTAGGTAAATGGATGCACCTTGAGATCATACTTTAAGTGAAATAAATTGAACACACATGTTTAAATATCACATTCTCTGTGTGAGAAACTGAAAGTGTAAATCAGGAGCAAAATGGATGATAGATATTGGGAAGTAGGAAGACAATGTTCAAATGGGAAGGGGAACAAGGGAGGGGAGGAGGACAGAAGGAAGGAAAAAGAAAAAAGAGAATAGAAGAAAACAGAAACAAAGCTTTTGTAAATAAGGAGGGAAAGAAGGGTTGAAGGGAGAAGAGAGGAATGGGTGGAAAAAAGAATCAAAATATATTATGTACAGGTACAAATTTCCTATGATGAATGAGATCAGTACGTGTATCAAAAGTACACCAATTAGTTTTTAAAAAAAGAAATGCAGTCTAGCAAATCTCCTGGGTGTGTCTGCATGAGTCAAGGAGATGTGGCTTTGAATTTTATCTACAGCCCCTTGCTGTCTCCTCTCTGGTGTTCTTCCCCAGGTCTGCTTCCTGGCACCATGAACTAAGCAGCTTTTCTTCTCCACACCCTTCTGCCATTATGTCTCTGCCTTGGAGCTAATCATGGACTGAAACCATGAGCAAATTAAACTCTCCTCCTTTAGGCTGTGGATGTTTAGTAGGTCTCAGAGAAGCTGACAGAGAACCGAGGCAATGTCTGGTGCTCATGTCCTTCTGCTTCCCCCAAATGGAAGGTCTCTCACCTGGCTGTACTGCCTGAGGTTGGGGGAAGAATGGTGCAAGTAATATAAAATGGTACTTCTTATCCTCCTCTGTGCATCTTTTCTTATTTCTGCACTAACCCTAGAGCTGCATCTGTCATCAGCATTCCTTAGCTCTTGTGAAGATGTTTGTGCAGGGTGATGAACACTAGAAAGCCCTATTTACTATCTTGCTGACTTTGGTGGTGGCTTTGAATGCACGAAAGTTTTAATCATGGTAAATTCAAGTTATTCACTATATTTTTTAAACTCTTAAACATAAAGAATGAAAAATATAGTTAGGTTCCATGCAAATTCCAGGGTGGGTGTGCATATGCATGTGTTGGATTAGTTGTGTTGCTTGATATATGCTCTTCTTCTCAACTTAGTATGCTCTTTGCTCCTTTCTTGTCCTGATAATAATATAACCACTCTTCTTTCTGTGTGCAAAAAAAGAGCTTTATGGAAATGAAAAATGTAATAAATTTCAGCAGTTTAAATAAAAAACAATGAAAATGTATCTAATAAATGCACATAAAAGACATTTTTCCTTTTTTACAATATTGCCATTATTTATTATTGTACTTGTTTACCCATGCCAGGTTAATGCTGAGTGGTTACAGACATTATCTCACTACCTTCCATTCCATTTTATTTTCTGACACTGGAGATGGAATCCAGGAGATTCACACTGGATTATATCACTGCTAGGGGGTGATGAGACCCCTGCATACCTGTAGGAAGATGACAGGGAACAAAGAAAGACAAAAGACAATGTTCAAGACACAAGGGGACCAGAAGGAAACTGTCTCTAGAGGACAGGCACACCCATCTCAGCGGTCAGCCCACTTTTATTAGCAAGTGAGGAGCACAGGTGTTATGGTTTGTGTCTAGGTGGACCCTCAAGCCTCATGTAGTCATGGAAGCAGCTGAATCTAGCCTTTGTGATTGGTTTGTTGTCTAGAGCTGGGATTGGTGGAGTAAGTGCTGCACCCGCCCAGGGGTGGAACCGGCGTACAATGTAAGGTCCGGAAGGAGGCCTGTTTTTTCCCTCTTTTTGCCCTATTCACTCTTGCCACCTGCAGTCACACCATGAACAGCTGCCCTTCAGCCACACCACCCTGCCCTGGAACAAGCTAAGTATGGACTGAAACCCCCAACAAACTGTAAGAAATAAACCTCTCCTTCCTTCACTTTGGGCGTCAGGTATTTTGTCTCAGTAAGGAGAGAAAAGCAACC
Source organism: Cuniculus paca (assembly GCA_004365215.1). Taxonomy (NCBI): domain Eukaryota; kingdom Metazoa; phylum Chordata; class Mammalia; order Rodentia; family Cuniculidae; genus Cuniculus; species Cuniculus paca. The sequence goes on from RJWT010019499.1 coordinate 7,890, forward strand.
AAGACAACAGAAGAAGTGGTGATGGACTTTGACTGTGGTGGGCAGGGAAAAGTTAATGGAAAACAAGTTCTTCCCTAAGGCCCAGATGTCTGCATCCTTTACACAGCCCTCAGGAGATGTTACGTTGCGTTAAGAGCACCGCAGTTATGAGCCAGGAAGCATGGCAGCCTTCCACACAGTTTTGTTCCTCAGACAAGATGACACCAGCCTCGAGACCATGGACCCAGTCACACTGCCTGGTCCCTAGCATAGTAAAATGTTATTTCATATCCCCTGGTCCCTAACATATCACCAGACCTTGAATTTTATTATTTTGAGTCAGGATCTCACTACTTTACCCAAGCAGAATTCAAACTTGCAGTCCTCCTGCTTTGGCCTCCCAAAGTACTGGGAATATACACATGAGCCAGTACCTCTGGCTTACTTTTTTTTTTAATTGACACATATTATGTGCACACATTTATGAGTACTGTAAAAAGTAGACAGTGGTCACTAAAAGCTAGGAAGGATGGATGGAGGGGAAATAGATACAGAGATTCATTTTGTAGTGTTCCATAGCACAGTGTAGTCTACACAACTGTAGTCTACACAATTTATTACATACTCAAAACACCCAGAAGAGAGGAGTTCAAAGGTTCCAACATATAGAAATGATAAATATTTGAGGAGATAAAAATTCCAATTACCCTGACTTTATCATAATACATTATACACATGTATTGAATTATCATACCACTAATAAGAACTAAGAATACAGACTATTTTTTATTTTAGCACGTCAAATCAGTTGACTATATTTTCACTATAAACCATAATTCATTTTAATTTTTAGACATTATAAATAATTGTCTTCCAACTCTTACTATGTTGAAACATAGCACAAAATGCTAAAGGATTGTAATCATGTCATTTTCATGTTTCCCAGTTGACACAGTAGAAGAATTTCAGATGTTCCTGTTCCTTGGAATCAGAAAATAACATTTAATGACACCTGAACTTTTTATACTTGTCTGATAATGTGTTATTTGGATAGGGTCTATTTAGTGATAATAAGTGAATTTTTATTCCTTATAATTATTTTCTACTAGTTTAGTCATTTTTTCTGATAGTATTAATTAATTACGCTTTGAAAATTTGAAAAGTACCAAACCAGGATGAGGAATATTTACATATATCTGAGCAGCTGAGTAACTAATGCTAAATTAAAATTTACCCAGGAAAGCACAGTAACATCATAAAGTTGCTTGGATCACGGCTTGTTTTAGGTATGTGGGTATAGAAACAATTGCTGAAATGGATCTTAATTGTTATCACTGTCATTATTCTAGTCTCTGCTAACTCAGCTTTACAAAAGAACAAACCCTCTCTTTTTACAACTCTGTACCTATGAGCTTTTTCTGTACTGCATTAGACATACAATTAATCATGTCTGAGATGTCGGGCTATGAGAAACACGTTTCAGAAGAGGACCTTGTATATAACTAACATAATTATGCTACTAATTGCTTTTAATTCATTGAAAAGATAGATTTGTGATTACGTAGACTGATTAATTTTGCATGCCTATATCTTGTAATCTGAGCAACTACTTTGAAAACAACAATACTGTATATATTAACCATTGTTAATTTCTTACTATTCTGTTTTGAAACTCTGTATCATTGTTTTGTTTTGTTTTTACTTTTCTCTCTTTAAAATAAAATTTAAAAGAAAAGAAACAGAAGGAGGACCTATTACAAAAAATGCCTAATAATCACATGAGGTCCAAGAGATTAGAAAAATGAACCAGAAGTCAATCTATCACTCTCTCTCTTTCCTTTCCTTTCTTTTCTTTCTACCCTCTTTTCTTTACCCCCATCTTTTCTTGTTTATTGGTGCACTAGATCCAAGTTGTATACATATACATATGTTGCCCTCCTTGGTCCAATTATTTTCATTCAAAATTACAAGGTTATCTGGTCCTCTACTCTAATCAGGCTGAAACAGGAGGATTGAGAGTCTGAGGCCAACCGGGGCTACAGCAAGACTTTGTCTCAACAAAAAAGAAAAAAGACAAAGAAAAAGAGAAGGTTTTTTGAGAAAAGTTATTAGCAAATTTTCTAAGAAGAGGTGGTAAGTATGGGTAGAAATGATTAATATCTCCAGTACCCATATAAGCTTTGTCTAAGATCCTTAAAAACTAGGTGGTTCAAATTGTTGGGATTGAGAAAAAAATTATACCTGTAACAGCTTGGCAATTTAAAAATGATCTATGCATAATTTAATCTACACAGAAAACTATGACTTTAAAAAAACTGTAGCTACATATTCTAATATGTGGATTTTCCTGGAATCTAATATATATAAAACCCACAGTTTTTTGTTTGTTTTTTTGGTTTTGTTTTGTTTGTTTGTTTTGGTTTTTTGAGAGAGCTGTATTGGCGAAAACTTCCAGCATGGAATTGAGACTAATATAAAGACCTGTAGGGCCCAAAGGCAGAAAGCAAACCGCAAGACAGAAATATGGTAGTCTCCAAGGCCCTCTTCAGAAGTGGCCAATGGTGGGTGATAAAGGAGAGACACCTCAGAAGGAAAAGCCCTGAGCTGTGGAGAGTGCTGGGTTGTGAAGCCTCCCTTAGAGAGAATTGAATCCTTATCAAGGAAAGTCTCCACCCCCCAGAGTATGGGACATAGTCTACGTCACCGTGTGATTCAAGTTGCTATCACCCAGTGACAGCTGTGTGCTGTCCATTCTTTCTTCTTCCAAATAGGGGCCAGCAAACAAGTACCAATCCCACCCCCTGCCCCCTGCCATAAGTGATCGGCTTATCCAGAGAAACACAGGCTGTGATGGTAGCTATTGAGGTGAAACGCAATTGGATGCCTGTGTTGCTTTGATGTTTCACTGACCTTGCAGGTCTAGGGCCATGGCCTGATCATCTGTTAGAAGGATAGCGATGTGGTTTGGCATCTGGGGGGGGTCTCCTTCGGGGGGTTGTAGCCATTGTCGATTCCCTATGGTCTTGTCTTGAAGTCCTGTATCATTTCCACTGTTTTGTTGGGTTGGGTTTTACTCTCTTTTAGTTTGATGATGTTAAATTCGATGGCATGAGCAGCTATTTCAAAGATAGCAAGATATATTATAGTAGTAATTTTGGATTTACTATTGGCTTGTTTTGAAGTCCTTAATTGCATTCATTGTCTTGTTTTTATTGTTTCTATTCTATTCTGTTCTGTTTGATTTTTACTATGTCTGAAGGTATCTGCAACTATTTTAAAGACATCAAAAGGCATTATGGTGATTATTGGTTTTGTAATGTTTTGAAGTCCTGTATCACTTACACTGGTTTGTTTTGATTGGTTTTATTCTGTTTTATCCTCTTTAAAATAAAATTTAAAAAAATACTGCCCATACTCACTTCTCCTATGAGTATGGAAGGACTACAAAAATAATAAGGAAACGAGATCCCGCCTAGTTAAAATAGAAGTCAAGGTTTAATTATCTGTTTTGTTACAGATACTTCCCTGGCACTAACTCAACCAAAGTTAATTAATTTCTCAGGGGACTAAAATAGAGTATATATACTTTAAAAACAATGTACCAGACCTGCTTTGTGTCAGAATGACAAAGTGGACACCCCTCAAAATGTCCCTGACGACACTGTGGTAGAACCCAGAAAAAAAGAATGTTACAGTGGAAGATTTTCTTGTGTAAGGGCTATTACTAAGAGTCTCAGAATTCAGTTGAAAATATCCATACATTAGTCTCTGAAGTGCTAAAATCCAAACGCAAATTTCTAAAAACCTGCAATGAAGTCTAGTCATTGCTTCCTATATACTTCTCCAGAATTCTCAAAAGCCATAATACTAAAAGGAAGGTCGTCATGTGCTTTTGAAACTGTAACATCCTCATCTAAATATTTGTCTCTCTGTCCTCCCTTGCAGTAAAATAACATGATGAGCTGCTCATAGAGGAGCAAAGTTTCCAGTTTCTTTATCACGTGTGAGTAAATGTTAGTGCAGTAGTTATTTACAGCCAATGTTTTAAATCAAGCAATGACCATTGGTGCTGCCACAGAAGTTTCTGTTTTGCTTATCTGGGGAGCATTCCCTGCCATCATGACCTACTACAATTCTGGTTTGTTTTTTTTTGTTTTGTTTTTTTTTTCAGCACCGGGGATTGAACTCACAACCTTGCGCTTGCCAGGCAGGCGCTTAGACCGCTGAGCTAGATCCCCGGCCCTCCTACTACAATTCTGTCTAGCTCATGAAGCACTTCTTAAGTATGTTTCCTCATTCGCAAGGCTTTAACTTTTGAATAAACAGAATATACAATGCTTTTAAATATCCTAACCATAGTGTGTGTCTAAAGATGGTATCAACTGAATGTTCAAATTGCTACTGAAAAAGGATTTGGAGCAGGCACATTAAACGAGTTTTAAATGATATATTGGAATTTTCACTAGCTATCTTACCACTCATCAGATCTGCCCTGATAAATATTATTAAAATGTTCAAATATTTTCCTCCCTTTAATTCATTCTTTGTTGATAGCAAAACCCTCTCCAAGGAGGTAGAAGGAGAGAAAGAAACAGAGGGAGAGAGGAGGCATGGAGGCATTCAGATTTCCTTAGGCATAAGATATTTTACTTTTTCAAAAAAAAGAAATACTTGAGATTCTGTGAAATATTATCTTGCATAGAACACGGAAAGCCTACATTAGTGTTTACTTTGTCTCTCTATCTCCTGTCTCACCAGCATAGCACTTTGAACATGGCAATTTTTCATTCATGTTTGAAGCATTCAAAATATTAATATATCAACAAATAAATATAGGCAAAAGCAAAGGGCTTTATTATGCGAGGAATCAGTTTCACATGAGGAAGTCGGTACATCTTTGACTGCTACCGGCTGGGTTTGATGTATCTCTGATTTAGGATGAGCGGAGATGAATGAAGCAAGAGCTTGATTCACAGGATTGAAACAAGCGTGACAGTGGGGTAGATAATATAGTCATACACCTCCTCTGCTGTCTGTTTAGGCTGTGGAGGTGGTTGATGGAGTTTGTGGTACTGTTTGTTTTCCTCTTCATTGACACAACATAATTTTCCATGTAGACATCCCATTTCAGATATTTCCCCTATTTTGCATTTCTTCTTGCAATAGCCTGCCACATTATTGAAGCATTTTGGGGGTTTTGCCCCAGCTGCATATAGGAAAAATCATGGGAACAAGGTTAATTCCGAGGAAGAACAGAAAAGGGATATGGTTCCCCACAAGTTATGGCCTCCTGTTGTCCCAAAGTGAACCTTATGCTGATGGGCGAGAACTCAGGGCCCCTCCTTGAAAATCATCTCGAATGAAGGACATTTGACACCCCAGGCTCTAGACCAATGCCTAGGTGGCAATGGGAACATTAGAACATATGTGACAAAAGAGAGCTCAATTCCTGGTGATGGGACTGTGTAATACCCCTAGGGCCCTGGAAATCTCTGCTCCATGCTCTAAGTCAGTTCTATGTCTTCAGAGAGCACTAACTTGTCACCATCAGCACAATTCAGTCAAACCAACTTTTTTCAGAAATTTCAGACTTTTTAAGTAACCACATAATTGGGCTTCACACTCACTGATATGGACATCAGATCGCTCCTTGCCAAGATCTGTTTGGTCTTAGCAATAAAGGCTATTGAAAACTCCTTCTCCTGTTCAGCCTGTCGGACTTCTCCAGGACTTGGCTCCTCTTCTCACTTACCCACCATATGCCTCTTAATCTGATAAATTTTTTACCGGAGATCAGACTCAGTTCTTCATGGAACCTGTCCCCCTTGAGACCCAAATTGTCACCTTGTTGCAATAATACACTCGGGTCCTGAAATTCTTGTTCCCAATTCTAATTTTCAACTCTACAAAAATACGCATCAAAGATGGAGACAGGGATGCATTCTCCCTACTCTAGATTTCACAGTATGTGAGATGCCTTTGAAGATTAGAGAGGTATATTTTGAGAGCCCCTGAAAGATCCTTCTTTGCCCTCTTCCTAGCAAAGGAGAAGGTACCTTTCACTGGCAGGGATCCTGCCAGTTTCACATTTCTCAGCTTGTTTCACATTTCTCAGCTTTGTAATCCTCATTTTAAATAGAGACATTACACTGGACAGAGTTGAAAACTAAGATCCAAAGGGAAGAAGTCACTCATGATGATAAAGATATATTTTAATCTCACAAGGACATGACTTTAAACTGTGTGCCATCTCCATTACTGTTGTAGCACAAGTTGAACATAAATTTGAGTGGAAGGGGATGGCCAGGTTCTTGGGTAAAAACTGTGTTTGGCATCCAAAAGATAATTCTAGATAACAGGCTCATTGCTACCTTTGGAGGGGACTCAAGAACTCAGGCCTCCTCTGACCTCCCTGGCTGCTCTCTTCTAAGACACAGGCCAAGACAGATGCCCAGGAGAACAAGCACTTTTGATAATACTGATCGGATAGCAACAATCTCAAAGATTCTGTCCCCACTTGTATGAGCAGTGTTATCTCCTATGTTTTTATGGTACATTTGGACGGTTACCTGTGAGTACCTGAGACAGCAGAACAATGAGAACCAGAAACAACTTCATGTTAACCGATTTTTCAAGAGAAAGAGGTAGGAGGCCTTCTTTGTCCACTGGTCTTTGTCATGCAGACTTTCAAAATGAGCTGGGTCTCTGAGTGTTATCAGCACTTCCAGCTCTAATTTTATCTGACATGTACAGTCAGGAAGTGTAATTTCACACCTACCTACATCCTCGATCACAAAGTTCACAGTCACAGAATGTTCTATCCTATTATGCCTACACCTCTTTCCAACGGATGTGAACTCCAGACCACGGAAACTATGCTTTCTCCACCTGGCTGCCCATTATTTGGATCAAGCTGGTTGGTCATGTGCTCTGGTTTGGATGAAACAGACCTGGTTTGTTCCTTTGATCGCTTCTCAATCACAAAAGTAGCCCAGATTGCAAGATAGATTGTATAATCAGTCAAAATAGCACATAGTGTATCCAATAATAATGTTTAAACTTTATGAAACTTCCAGATAATTATTTTAGAAGTACGATTGCTTTTAGCTTGGGGTAGATATATCTATATTATTTGAGAGCTTCCCATAAAGCCTTGTTCATATACCACAGCATGATTCTACAACTGAAACCTTTTACAAGATAAAATCCCTGTAGCATAGTATTCAACTGACTGTGAATTAGTACCTGCTCAGTTCTTGTGGGGCTTCTTATGGAATCATTTACATTTCGGTCAAAACAGTGTGAATGTTCCTATCTGATTTGGCATTTCCATCTCCTGTTTCACTTCACATTTAAATCCGACCTCACAAATTGTATTACCTGCCATGCATTCCATCTATCTGACTTATTTTCTTTCAAAATCAAATTCAGTCATCCCACATCTGTGAAAATTTCCTTGGACCATCTGAATGGAGCTGCATATGCCCTGCATTGTGCCACCACTCTGTCCAGCACATATTTTGTGGTGGTAATACCACATCATGTTCCTTTGTTATTTGCAATAGTCAGCGAGCCCCTGTCATCTTGTTCAGCACTAAATTCTTAACTAACTGCGCACAACTCCTGTGATGTGATCAATATGTAATTAGTGAATAAATTATTGAAAAATATTAAGTGATTACTACCAAATATAACCACAGCAATAGTTAATTAAGGTATTTCCTAAAACATGCTACTTACCTTGTTTTTGTAATTTCTAAACACTAGAACCTTGAATTTGTAGTAATTAGGGTTCATCTAATCCAAATATATTTTTGTGACAGAATTGGTACAAATTTTGGGATCTGCAAAGGCTGTACACTTGTCTGGTAATGACAATTAAAGTCTTACCACAACGTAGAGTTAGAGTAGGGGGTTAAGTTAGAGACGAATATTGTATGTACTTGACTATATTTATCAGTAACCAGAGCCCCTACTCCCTCCATTAGTGGCTGCAGTACTTTGTAATCCTTGCATGGCACACAAACAGACTGGCCAGGCTTGCAAAATCTCATCATATCATGGGTTGATCATATGAAGACTATGAAGTTCATGGGTGCAGGAAGTGTAGCCTCTCAAAGATCAGAAGTATAAATGTTTACTAAGGCTTTAGGGAGTAGATTAGCCTCTCATTTGCTCCTCTCCACATTATATAATTACTTTTTTTTTTCATTTTTTTCTCCCTTAACCAGAACAATTTACATGCCATGTGTACTAGTCAGCTTCATGTTACTGTAATGAAATATCTTAAGCAATTAACTGACAAAAAGAAAAAGGTTATTTTAGTTCATGATTCTAGAGGCTTTGGTCCAAGATAAAATAGCCCCACTGCCTCAGGTCTCTGGTGAGGGCAGCATATCATCGCAAGTACACATAGCCTAATATGGGCAAGAACTGGAGAACAGACCACAAGAGAAATAAAAACATTAACGGGTCTGCCTCGTGCATGGAAAAAGCTCTGGACTAACTTACCCACGGGTAATGAGGAAGAAACAATAACAATGAAGGAGCCAGAGCTGTGAAGAAGGATGATTTTTTTTTAGTGGCTACCCTAGTGTCTCTTGTTTTCTTCTAAATAGTTGTACATGCCTTCACACACAATAAATTCAAGCAAAAACAAAATAGTATAAAACCAATGAGAACAAAAGAATGAAAGCATTACAGGCCTTCAAAACCAGACAACAGGAAATCATACATATTGTCTCTTGTTTTCTTAAAAACAGCTGTCCATACCTTCTCACATGTTTGAATCAAATAATAGAAAACAGACTAAAACCAATCAATTCAAAGAATAAAAGCATTATCAGACTTCAAAATCTGATGGTAAGAAGTCAGCAGTGGCTACCAAAAGGTTTCATTTTCTTCAAAGTAGTTGTTCATACCATCACGCATTAAAAATCAGTTCTTGTAAACTCTTTCTGAGTAGTTCTAGGCATGCAGAACCTATACATACACATCTATCCTTTCTGTATTATAGGGAATAACAAAACAAAACACAAGAAAAACAAGAAACAAAAGAGACAAGTAAATAACAATAACAGAGAGCCCAAAACAATAACAATATAGGCTTTCAAAACAAGGTGGTATCAACATAAAAAGGTTGTTATTTTATATAGTTATCTTCAAAAGAGTTACTCAAATTACCAGATACAGGCATGCAAAATTGATCTAATCCTATGAATGTTAACTGTTTTGTTCCAAGAACTAATAGAATTAGTAGTACAATCATCTTAGCTATCTTAAGTGTATATATACAAATTTGTGTCTTTTTTCTTTTCCTTTTCTTTTCTCCTTTTCCTTATCTGAGTTATTTTTTTCCCTTTGAGCAGTTTCTTACCCTTTCACAATATTTCTTGAAGATTTTGGATCTTATTTACTCTTTCAGTTTCTTCCACTAGGGAGACAATATGGTGTTTACACATGTGGGTTTGATTTATTTTGCTTCTGAGTATGGTCTCAAGTTGCATCCATTTACCTATAAAAGCCTCAATGTGATCCTTCTTTATAGCTGAGTAGTACTCCATTGTATAAAAAATACTGATTTTTTAAGATACTCATCTCCACCTACTAGTCATTGTGACCCAATAAGTGCCTTGGAATTTGGTGAAAGCAATTATCAAATCCACCAGAAGGAAACAAGGATGGAGATCAAGAAGAGAATTCAGAGACGGGAGAGTGTTTGTAGGATGGATAGAAGACCCTTCCAGCTCCCAAGAGTCCTCTGCCTATGTCACTTAATCCTCACCAAAAAAAAAAAAAAATCAACAAAGTGGCAACTTTTTGGAGAGTAACGACTGTATGCCTAAGATCACAAAGCTGTTCAGCGGCAAAGCAAGGACTGTAACTCAAGTCCCCAGTTCTCTCAATCCTTTCCCCTTTCTATCTCATCTTATTGTCTACCATCAATGATTAATGTCCTGTAATCCAAGGCAAAGAGCTCAGACCTGGAAAATCTACTAACCCGTCAAAATCTAAATATATAAAGCATAAAGTAAAAACCAAAAAGAAAAGTCAGGAGTCACGAAACAACACTAATACAGTTTCCAGGTGCCCACAGTTTCAATCACAGATGTAGGGTTAGATTCAGAAACCAGGTAGTAAACATAGGAAAGAAAAAGGGCATACAGAGCAATTAGACAAGAGACAGAAATAAAAGGAATAAGAATAGGAAAGGAAGAAGTTAAGTTATCACTATTTGCAGATGACATGATACTCTACATAGAAGACCCACAAAACTCCATAGAAAGACTTCTGAATGTCATAACCAAAGTCAGTAATGTAGCTGGATACAAAGTCAATACTCAGAAATCAGTTGCATTCCTGTACACAAACAACAAACGCACTGAGAGAGAAATAAGAGAAACCACACCCTTTACAATAGCATCCAAAAAAATGAAATACTTAGGAATCAACCTAACAAAGGAAGCAAAAGATCTATTCAATGAAAATTACAGTACTCTGAAAAAAGA
>RJWT010019500.1:0-18383 GCA_004365215.1 Cuniculus paca
TGTTTTGATTGGTTTTATTCTGTTCTGTTTTCTTTGGTTTTGTTTTGCCTGATGGTATGGGCAGTTATTTTGAAGATAACAAGAGACATGGTAGCCATTGTAGATTTCCTTTTATCTTGTTTTGAAGTCCTGTACCATGTTTATTGTTTTGTTTTGATTGACTATTCTGTTTTATTTCCTTTGGTTTTATTCTCTTCAAAAAAAAGGTTATTAGTATTTAACCATGGCTAGTTTTAACTTGGATAAACAGTGTAACTGATCTTATGCCACAATGTAGCATCAGGGAGGTTAAAAACTACTCATTTAGATTAAAAGGGCCAGAATTTCCACGGAACCTTCTAAGTGATCTGGTCAAGTTGTTCTTACCCTGGAATTCTCAAACTTGTAGAGTTTTTGTGGATTTAGTCTCAAGAGCTGCAAGTTTTCCATTTTTCTTCTTCTCCTCCTCCTCCTCCTCCTCCTCCTCCTCCTGCTTCTCCTTCTCCTTCTCCTTCTCCTTCTCCTTCTCCTTCTCCTTCTTCTTCTGTTTTGATATCAGGAATCAAACTCAGGACCTTGCACTCACCAGGCAGGTGCTGTACCACTGAAATATATCCCTGGCCCCTTTCTTCATTTTTAAATGCTTGTATTCCTTTTCTGAGAAGACTCTCTAAAAATGAATAGATATCTGTCTTGGTTCTTCTGGATAACTGCTTCAGATCTGAATACCAACAGTTTCTGTGCAGACACAGTCTCTGGGGCTCACAGGAAGAAGGGAATTTTACTTTGAGATTTTAAATACCACATGGATGGGAACTCATGACCACTGGCCCTCAAGTTATCTTGTCAGCTGCCAGTGGTTAATTCATCTGAAGCCTGCCCAATACACACACACACACACACACACACACACACACACACACATTTCTATATGTTGTGTTTGCATTTACAAAACCATGGTGACAGGACCTGGTTTCAAAACTCTGTTTCATTTATACTTCTAGTTTATCTTAGTTCATTGAAAAGAAAGATTTGTGTTATTATCTGTTTCTTTTTTGGAAGAATCTTTTCACTTTATGTCTTGTGCTCTGAGTAACTACTTTGAAGATAATGATACACACTGAAACAACTATTGTTATTCCATTATTTGATTATGAAATTTAATTTTATTTTTTCATAAAATAAAAGTCAACCCTCTGGCCTCCATGTTCCAAGGGTGTAAGTTGATCTGAAGATGACAATCACCACATTGGTATCTACCAAGACCAAAGAAGCTCTACAGATAGCCTGAGAGATTTGGAAACAGGAAGGCCCCTGCCGAATATCTGTGGAAGCTCTGAGGAAGTAGTGGAGCTTGGGAAGGCTGGGAAATGGGAAGAACATACAGAAGGTACAATTTAATCTTTGAGGCATTTAGGTAAGAATACAGTTTGTGACTCAGTCAATGAGAGAGCAAATGAGATCACTATTGAAATGGTGTTACCAGTCCACCAAAGGACCAGAGAAGAAGCTAAGTGTTCTGAGTAGATTATGCTATGAGCCATTCGGTTTGCACCAAATTCATTTTCAAGTCATGATTTTCACTACCTGAAGTTTGAGTTTTTACCTCATACCCCACCTAAAAATATCTCTGTAAGAGCAGAGAGCAAATCTGGGTGCAGATGCGAAGGCTCGGCTGTTAGCAACAATAAGGTGTTAAAGTGCAGGGCAGCACAGGAGAGATGGAAGGAGCTTTGGGTGAAGTTAGAAGAGAGGAGTGAGAACAAAACACAGTATGATATACCTGACCTCGCCCGTAATCTGTTGGGAAGAAAGATGGAGTCTGTTATGATTCGGATCCAGAATGCTCCCCAAAAGGCTTATGTGTTCAGAGACGAGGTTTGTGGATCATGAGGACTCTAATTTCACCAATTGATTAGCCATGATTTGATGGCATTATTGGGAAGTAAAGGAGACTTAGGATGTAGCATCCAGTCGAAGGGAGCGGGAGGTATGACTTTGGGAACTACATCTTGTCTCTAGCACCTTCCTCCCTTCCTTGTTTCCTTCTCCTTCTCCCTCTCCTTCTCCCTGTCTTTCTCCCTCTCCCTCTCTCTCTTCCTGGCTGCAGTGAGGTAGGCAGCTGTCCTCTTCCATGCCCTTCTGCCATGATATTTCTGCCTGAAAGCCATGGAGCCAGGTGACCATGGATTGAAACCTCTGAAACTACGAGGCAAAATAAATCTTTCTCCCTTTAAGTTGTTTTTTGTTGTTGTTGTTGTTTGTTTGTTTCTTTGTTTGTTTGGGGGTTGTTTGTTTGTCTTTCTTTTTTAGATATTTTGTCACCACAACAGAAAGGTGACAGAAGTGAAAGGACATGTAAACCATATTAGGTTGTCCAAGTGGCAAGTGGATCATGTGAACTTTATACACAATTTTTACATGTGCTTTAAGACTTTAAAGAAAGGAGAGGCCCCTAGGGGGCAAGAGGAGCAGGGCATGTTGGGTAACAACAGAGAAACAACTTGGCTAGAGGTGAGGATTCCAGCCAGGGCAGGGGGAGGTGGGGTATAAAGAATCAAAGGGAAAAAACTTAAACGTTATTTAAGAGACAGGTCTCACTGTGTTGCCCAGGCTGGGCTGCAGTAGCTATTCACGTGTGTAATCCCCCTACTGACTCTTAGTGCAAGCACCCAGTAGACAATGCACTACAGCCCCAAACTCCTGGATTCAAGCGATCCTCCTGTCTCTGCCTCTGAGTATCTAAGACTATAAATATAAACCACTACCCTACTAATATTAAAAATTTTTAAGTCTGCTGGATTATGTTGAACAGAATTACAGATCAAAATGCTATAAAATGAAATGAGCAACTAGGGTAGCCATTGTTAATCTCCTGTTGTTATGTTTTGAGGACCTGTATTGCTTGCAGCGTTCTGTTCTGGAATGCTGTGTTGTGTTTGACTCTGTTCTGTTTTGTTTTGTTTTGTTTTGTTCTGTTCTCTTTAAAATAAATAAATAAATAAATAAATAAATAAAAATAAATGAAATGAGCAATGAATGAAATAATCCGACTGTAGGAAAGAGATTGTTTCTTCATGTTGATATTACATCTCCAAATTGCTACAGTTTCTCCATATTCATTGAAGGATTAAGATGAATGAAAGTGTAAGTCTGAATCTAAGAAGAAATGACAAAAAACATCACTAAAGGGCTTTTCTTTTTTTTTTAGACAGAATCTAGCTAAGTCATTAAGTTGCCCAGGCTGGGCTTACAACTGCTGTCCTCCTGCCTCACATCTGCTGTCCTCCTGCCTCAGTGTCCCAGAGTTCTGGAATTACAACCAGGCACCACCACACCTGGCCTGAAGGACATTTTTAAAGGCTCTAATAAAAGTAGGGGCAAAGGGAAGGATTGTGCAAGGAAAGAAATAGAAACTAACCAAAATGTACCAAAGTTCATGGAAAATGGTAATAAAATAAAAATGAAAAGAAAGAATGTTTTAAAAAAGAATGAGGCAGTATTGTTTACCAGCTAATAACCTACTATAAAGTTAGAATTTTTATAAATAAATTAATGCATGAATATTCCAATTATAGAGCAGAAAAAAGACATCATTTTTACATGAATAGAGAATCAGATCAGTGAAAGGAAAGATTCATAAATAAATGTAGTCACATGTCAGAATTTAATACATACACAGTTGAGAATTTCTAATAAAAGGAGGAGTAAAATTCCATGAGTGGGTATCTAGTTAGCCACGTGAGAGATGAGGGTTGGAAGAATGTATACAATAACTTGTTTTCATTCTTCTACTTCTGTGGAAAGGAATTAAAGTACTTTAATGGTATGGTAACATGCAAAAATAAAGCACTTCAAAAGGCATGTCTTATCTTGTGTTTGTATTGCTATAACAAAACACCAGATGCTGAGAAATACACAGAAAAAAATATTTGACTCATGATTCTGGTAACCAGAAAGTCCAAATAGCATAGTATAGGCATCTGGCAAGGGTCCTGTGTATCACATGACAGAGAGCTCACATGGAGGATTTGCTAGACAGCAGCAATCAGGTGCATGAAGAGACAGATCACACAGCAAGGGAGGAGCCAAGAGACGGGGCGGGACTTAGCTCACTCTTCTTTAACAACCTGCTCTCACAATAACTAATGCACTCCTATGAGACCTAACCCATTCCAAGAGGTCAACATTAATCTCTCAGGAAGACAGTCATGACCCAGTCACCTCTCACCCAGCCCTATCTCTCAAAGTTCACTCTGCCTTTCAACACCGCTATGTTGGGGAACAAGCTTCAACTTGAGTTTTGACAGGGACACATTCAAACCATGGCAAGGGAATTCTGCAAGGAGCCTACTGGGCTGATTCAATCTACTCTGGGCACTGTGATATGGATGATGTGTAGAGTTTCCATTTTTAACTCAGGACTTATGAACAAGAGAGGAAGTACGACTGAATCCACTCAGGAAAAGAGAACTGACTTTTAAATTCTGTTCTTTCCTATTCCCAGTTTTTCCCTTCAAAGAAGCTGGAGGAAACACTTGGCTGATTGGATTTGTCTGTGAGGATGAGCCTGGTGCTCTATATATGTTTTCCTTGTATCTGGGCAGGTATATGCACCTCAGGTTTACTCCGTCTTTCTTTCTTTCTTTCTTTCTTTCTTTCTTTCTTTCTTTCTTTCTTTCTTTCTTTCTTCTTTCTTTCTTTCTTTCTTTCTTTCTTTCTTTTTTCTTTTTCTTTTTCTCTTTCCCTTTCCTTTTCTCTTTCTCTTTCTTCTTCCCTTCCTTTCTTTTCTTTTTTAAAAACTACATTAGAAATCAAGCCCAGGGCCTTGCACATGCTAAGTGGATGCTCTATCACTGGGCTACATCCCCTACCTCTTTACTAAATCTTTATATCCTTTGACTTTGCATTTTCTGCTTGAAAACTGAATAGTGTGAGATGTAGCAGCTGTCTGTTTAATCAGACCACTCTATTCACAGATTTCACATCATATAGTGATAGAAAGCATGGAGGAATAACTAGCAGATGAGAGGCTCTGAGTTAGATCTCCACTGGGAAGAAGGAAGGAAGGAAGGGAGGGAGGAAGGAAGGAAGGAAGGAAGGAAGGAAGGAAGGAAGGAAGGAGATAGAGGAAGGGGTGGGTAAGAAACATACACAGAGAGAAAGAAGGGGGAGATTTTTTCTGCTCTATAATCTGGTTTCTGAATTCAGCCATGAACTTGGGCTAGAGATGATCTTCAAAGCACCTTTGGCTGAGTATGAACTGAACACAGGGCCATTTCTTATAAGGTACCAAAACATTTCCTTTCTTACCTGACAAAATTAGCCTTCCCCTCCTCTACCTGTCTCCCTCGTGCATACATAAATACAAATACTCCCAGCTCTGGATATAACTATTAATAACTTCTTGCTTCCAAATGATGTTCAGAGTCCCTTATTCACTTCTTTTAAACTAGAATGCACGAGTATCTTCCTTATCCATGAAGGGGAAAAGCAAATCTGGCTGAGGCCAACTTTCTGTGGATCAGAAAACTATTGCTGTTCAGTCACTACGTGCCAAGGATATGATGGAAAGTTCCAGTTGTGGGAATTGGGTAGGATGAACAATTTTCCAGATCCCACTGAGTCAACTATTTGCACTAGGGATTTAATATTTTGTCGTAAATGTAGTAAACCTTCTAGAATGTCAACCACAACTTTAGAAACATATCTCAAAGCCAGCTTTCTCCAAAACTTGTTTGTTCTCTGTTAATGAGGTATTACATTTTCTAACGTGAACAACTGTTAAACTTGTAAGTCACTTAGTAAAT
Source organism: Cuniculus paca (assembly GCA_004365215.1). Classification (NCBI taxonomy): domain Eukaryota; kingdom Metazoa; phylum Chordata; class Mammalia; order Rodentia; family Cuniculidae; genus Cuniculus; species Cuniculus paca. The sequence goes on from RJWT010019500.1 coordinate 5,790, forward strand.
TGGGAAATTATCTGAGAGCCACGAGAGAAAGAAATAATGTCTCAAAATGTCATCCCTTCTTAATCATAAAAATGTAGTCATTGTGTAGTCAAAGTAATTATGGTGAGCAAGAAAGAATTCTTTCCTGAATAAATGATTTGACTTTTTATTTCAGATCATTGGTGATTAAAAGAGAAGCTTTTCTTTCTGAAGAAAGAATAAAAGAAAGAAAATTCACATTATTAAAAACAAATTATGTATCCACAACTGCTAGGTCTTTTTGCATATTTGATGATGTAATCACTGCCACAAGACAATATTTATTGAAAATTAAATAGCATTAAGCTGAAAAGAATAGAAGACTATCACTTAACACAGAATAAAATATGATTAGATATCATTTTTTCTTGTCTTGTTTCCATCCTGTATTACCCCCAAATTTAAAGTTTGGATGCTATTTACAGAGTAAATCTTCACCATGGTTGATATTTCAAAAGGTTATTAATTTGCAAACTACAAACAAATCCAAGATTCAAATGGTAAAGGTCACAGGAGCGGTAATTGAGCAATAAAATTTTACACATGATAAGCCCTTTCAGCTTCACAATTGCCTTAAAACCTTTATTTCATTTAATCTTCATTATAACCCTGTGTCATAAAATGCAAATCAAAACTACAGTGAGATTCCATCTCACCCTAATCAGAATGTCAATCATCCAATCAATCAGTCTTGGCAAAAACTGGGGTCCTGCTTATTGGTAAGAACGTAAGTTAATACAGTCTCTATGGAAAATTTTAAAAACTGAAAATGCAGGTATCATACCAGCTATACTACTTCTCATTATACACCAAAAACATTAAAGTCAGCATATCCGTATATGCTGTATAGAGATACCTGCATATCTGTATGTTTATTGTGGTATAATTCACTACAACCAATAAATGAAACCACTCTAGGTGCTTATCAACATCTAAATGGATAAAGAAAATATAGTACATAGTACACGATGGAATATTACTCAGCCATGAAGAATAATTAAATTCTATAATTTGCAGAATAACAAATGGAACTGGAGATCATCATGTTAAGTGAAATAAGTCAGACTGAGAAAGACAAGCATCACACATTTTCCCTTATATGTGCAACCTAGGGAGAAGTAAAAAAAGACAATCTGAAAGTAAAAGAGAAACTATTAGTGAAGGCAAAGAGGATAGGAGAAAAGGGGAGGCTAAGGAGAGTACAAGAGTGCAGTGGAGATTATTAGGGTGAATATGAATAAAGGACAAGATATGCATACATGAAAATGTCACACAATTAATTTGCATAATTAATATGAATTAATAATTATAATAATATGAAATCCTGTGAAGCCATGCTTATGATTTCATCTTACTGATTGGGGAAACTAAGATTCAGTAAAAGTGAATGACTGAGGTAAAGTTCACAGCTTGTAAGTGATAGAGCCAGCTTTTGAAGCCAAAAGCATACACCTTACCTGAGGAATTCCTTCTTTCACTCATGTGTATTAAGCTAGAATCTGCCCATGAGCACTTTGTTGGATACCCCTCTTTCTCACCCTTATTATATATATACATATACATATACATATATATATATTTTTTTTTTTGGCACCAGGGATTGAATTTATGGCCTCGCATTTGCCAAGCAGGCGCTTAGGCCACTGAGCTAAATGCACAGCTCTTGTCTTTTTGAGACAGGGTCTCGCTATGCTGTTCAGACTGGCCTTGAGCTCACTTTGTGGCCCAGGCTGGTCTCGAACTCGCAATGATCCTGCTGTCTCAGCCTCCTGAGTGCTGGGATTACAGGCGTGAGCCACCTCGCCCAGCTACCCTTATTAGATTTAATTAGCAAGCAAGTCCTGCTTCCTTTTACCCTCTCAGTATTTCTCAGAATCTATGTCATTTTCTCCACTGTCTTGGTCATCCTTGCCTCTTGCTTGAACTGCAAGAGCCCTCTTGCTAGTTTTTCACACCCTAGGCTGTGTCGTTGAACTGTCTCACAGCCAACAAAATGCCTGAAATATAGCTGTGAACCCAAACTCCAATAGTTGCCCATACTATAAATCTACTAAAAATCTGAAACAAACTGCTCATTTCACAGCCCTCCATGATCCCTGCCTTCTTACCAATTTTATCTCCATTTGTCATTCTCTGACCTTACCTGCATTCAGACTTTGTCCCTCACCCTGGAGTTCGCTCCCTCTGGTCACCTTTCCTTGACTAATGCCTAGGCCCTTTTTGAGGATCACTTCAGATTTCATTTGTCTAAAATGCCTTCCTTGCCCCACCCCACCTCAGGGACCCTTCTCTGTAGTCTCCATAAGATCCTGGAACTATTTTTATCATTTCATTTACCATCTGCTTTTATAAAAATCTATTTTGGGTTGTGTCCTTCACTAGACCAGAAACTCCTTGAGGGCAAAGAAAATGCTTTATTTATCTATGTATCTCCAACAGCTGACATAATACCTCACACATGTATGCTAGGTCAACTGGATACATTAATCACGAAAAAATACTTGCTGGCTTCAGAATCCTGCATAGGTAAGAAAGAAATTGAGAAGATGATGTTGAAATCATGTGAATGTAGTGAATTAGTAAATGGAAAGAACATGAATCATCAAAAGATGCTTTCAGAGTCTAGAAAGGAGTGTTGACAAAAACACTAAATAAAAATAGTGAACTATTAAGTTGGCAGCGAGGAAGAAATGTTATTTCAAAAGTACCACAAAGCAGTGCCAACCAAACCACTCAGTGCCCTAGACCTAGGAGCCCAGAAAAAGTACAAGTTGTCCTAGGACATAGAAGATTTATTTTCAGATCACCAGCCAGATATTAGGATCAGAACTGGAATAAACTTGTGTTCTTTTAAACAATAACTCATAAGGAATTCGTTTTTATTAGTATGTGCTTGCAATGCATAATGATTTTTTTACGTTTATCTTGTGGAACTGATATACAGTCACATTTTAATCCTTTTATTTTCCCTTCTCCTGTCCTCTCCCATTCTCTGATCCCCTTCCCATAGCCACAAAGTCCTTGTTTCATATCATCTATCTTTTATTTTGCTCTTTAAATTATTTATATTTTGCATTTCTCATATAAGAGAAACCATGTGATATTTAACTTCTATGTCTGATCTATTTCATTTAGCCTTATGCTCTCAAGGTGCATCCATTCTTCTACAAAGAAATTATTTTAATATATGAAAAAGCATTTGTCATCCTTTAATTCTCCTTTGCTACTTCTGGCTGTTGTCCAACTTTTCTGTTTCTTCATGGGCCTCCAAATATCTCTTTCCTCCTCTTATCTTCCAATGTCTCCTTGTTTCTGCCTTCCACCTTATTGCTTACATAAAATACCGCTGACTTTAAAATGTTCTGGAAAGTTCTGCTGACTAATATACACCTCTCATTGTGAAAAGTACACAGGTCAAATAAGTTCCCACCTTGATGTGCCATGGTCTCTGCTTTGTTCTTGCTGTTCCTTCTGCATGGAAGTCCTTCACATGCCCTAACCCTATCCATCCTTCAAATTCCAGCTCGAATGTCCGATGTTAAATTTCATCTAAGCTTAGAGACAGAATGCCCTGTCCTATTCCTCATGCTTTAGAGATGAATTTGCTTAGACAGCTAAAGTTGCTTTTACAACCCTGGGTGATTTTATTTGTTTACATGGCATCTTATTTATTAGACTATGAACTCCTGAGGGCAGGTACCAAATATCATTCATTCTGTATCCCTTGCATTTGCCAATATCTAGAACATTATAGACATTCAAAAGATATTTGTTTAAATACCCTATGGTCTTATTTGCCCACTACAGTCTCTCTAACAGAGACTATCATGCAGAAAATAAAGGAGCAAGCATGAGGGGAGATGGTGAATAGTGCATTGAAAGTACAAGGCAACAAGAGATGGAGGTAGAGGAAGGGGAGGAAAGGAAAAGGGATTAAAAGACAGACTTGAAGAAAAAATGGAAATACAGCTCTTGCAAATGGGAAGGGGAGCAAGAGTTTGAGAGATCAGGGAGGAATGGGAAGAGAGGGGAACAAAAAAAGAATTAATATGTGTTATGTACATGTAGAAACTATCCACAGCAAATGTAATCATTATGTACGAATAAATTTTTTAAACTAAAAAAAAAAGTACAAAGCGGCTTAGAAAAACTACACAAGGGCCTCATAGAGACTTCCAAGTACCCGTCCATATCTATTTGTCACATTTATGCAATATATTTTGTGCCTGGGGAAATTCTCCTGTATGGACTATATCCATGGGCTTCCCTGCCCTCTGGTTTCTGTTTGGGTTTGTGGAATGAGATATACTGGCAGGAAAACAGAGGGTGAAGAAGAATGAGATCAAAGTATTTGTTCCCCAGTTTCTGCTATGTTGGGTGGCTGTGGTTGGCTGCCCCCCTTTACCAACGGTGATCATCTCCCATGGAGCTACTCAGTAGGCTACACAGTGGCTCCATCCATTTGTCCTTCAGAACCCAAGGCACTAATAACTTCCTGAGTTATTACTCACAGATTTCTCAAATCCTGTCCATGACCTTGTAATTACCCATTTTGATTATGTTATTTTTCTGCCAGAATGCTAACTGACTCAAAGGGCAAATGAGAGGCTGGATCTAGCAAGTGGATTTAAATGATAAGGACTTCAGATTTTTACCTTGAGTGCCATGGGGAGCCATTGAAGGGCGTAAGCAGTGAGGTAGGTAATCAAGTTTGCATCTTAACAAATAAGTTTAACTGCTGCTGTGTAAAAAAGGGGTGGGCAAAGGTGCAAGAGGAGGAGAAAGGAATCTAGTCAGAAGGCAACTGCAGTCATAAAGATGATAAATGATGGGCCACTGCAGAGAATCTGAGACTAGCTGTAGAGACTGTGGCACAAAACTAAGAGCAACAAAGCAATGAAAGTCCAGCAAAATCTTGAACATAGTGTACATGACTGCATGGCCCCAGTGACCAGAGACTAGACCCAGACTCCTCATTCTGGCTTCCAAGATCACCCAGCTCTTGTCACTGAACTCCCTTCTTCCCCTCATGTGGTTTAAATGGCCAGTTAAAATGATCTTCTTACCAATCACAGTGCAACTTATGCCTAGTACCCTGTGTCAAGAATGTTCTTCCTTTCCTTCAGATCTTACTCATCCTCCAAGGCCCAGCTCAAAAGACAAATAACCACAGGTAACAATTTCTAAAATCCTAGTATTTTCCAGTCAGCATGTTATTAGCATTATCTCATATAGTCCACCTATTAAGCAGTAATATTCACTCCATTTTACAAATGAACCTGAGGTCCAGCTAAATGAAGTGTTCATAATTAGACCATATTAGACTTGAACTGAGGTCCATATGGCTTCAAAACTCTAGATTCAATCCTAATTTAATGCTGTTCCTCAGATCTTAATAGTTAACTTTACCGATTAAATGATAGGCATTATACTACACTCCTTTAAATTGTTTTATTTGATCCTCATAACAACCCTATGATACAAGAATCCCTTTAAATGCCATCTTTAGAGTATAAAATCAAAGCAGACAAAGTAAGAAATGTGCTCAAATGCAACCTCATCCACAAAGATTTGTCATATTTCCCACATTTTGAGAACAATTCTTCCTTCCTTTGAAATGTGAGGCACTACAATGCATCTCCAATAGCATCAACTTTCTGCTTTGTATCATGGCTGATTAGCCTTTCATTAGGTTAGAAGATCAATCTCAGGTCTGATTCACCATCTGTTTGATCAAAGTACCTGCCTATAGTTCCCCATTCCCTAACAGCTCCTTGCTGCAAGTAAACACTCGCAGTATATTAATGAATGAATACCACAATGGCTACAGCATGCCATCAAGGAACTCAGCCAGCAATGAAGAGTGACAGAATGTCACCTGGTGTTTGCTCAAACCACATTGCTGGGTCATCCAGCCAGGGCAGAGCCAGTTATTTCTCAGGAACTAGACTTTCTGGATCACATTCAGTTTAAACCCAGAGACTATGGTTTTTGAGGTTTTTGTTTTTTGTTTTTTGTTTTGTTTTTTGTTTTTTGTACCAGGAATCAAACTCATGACCTTGCACTTGCCAGGCAGGTGCTGTACCACTGAGTTATATCCCCAGCCCAGAGACTATGTTTAAAGAATAGATCTTTTTGTAACTAGTTTGTTAGGCTATAAAAATTATCATAGGGGTAGAAAATTGTATGTCTTGGAAATCATCACCATCAACTTTATTCTTTGCTGCTTGGTAATTTCTTAAGTCCATTAACAACTTACTTGAGCTACAGATTCTTTATAAAATAAAAGCAGTAAGAACCTGCTGTTATGAGGATTAAGTAAGAAGATACACAAAAAGCATCTATAGAAAGATTCCTGTCAGTAAATGATAGTTGTAATTAAGTGTGTGAAAATAGCATATTTTGCTCAATACATTTTAGGAGGATTACTGACAAACAGGAAATCTAAAAGAGGATTGTTCCACAGATTTTCAAAAGAGCTAGAGGAGTTTGATCTACGAAGACTGGCAGAATGCACAAGATGCACCTTATGTTAGTTTTTCATGTGATTTTTTTTTTGTACTGGGGATCAAACTCACAACCTCATGCTTGCCAGGCAGGCGTTTGTGTCACTGAGAAAAATCCCCAGCCCTTCCATGTGATTGTGAAAATCATTAGTGAACATTTCCATCCTTGAAATTGATCCTAAACAAGCACTTGGCCAATCTTTATTTTTTTATTTTTTTTAAAGATAGTAAAACCCAACAAAACAAAACAGAATAAATCCAATCAAAACACAGTAGTGAAATTGGTACAGAATATCAAAGCAGGGTAATGGGAAAACAACAATGGCTACTATAGTATATCTTGTCATCTTCACAGTAGTTTTCCATTCCATCAGTTACAGCAAAATCAGACCAAACAAAACAGAATAAAACCAATCAAAACAGAATATCGAGTAAACATTTGGCCAATCTTACCACAGGATCCCTTAGGTAAGGAGAGAGAAGCAGTGAGTAGGCTGATGCTGAGCCCTTGATCATCTGTCCTGGCCAACCTTGAATGGGAAGATGGAGACACTGGCTGGTATTCAAGTGAGATGTCTGCCCTAAGAAGAATCACTCTAAGACTATGGATTTCTTTTCACAAACACCAACCTTATTGCCCATTGGATTAGTAGTATATCTTGTTCTTTCACCTAACCTAGATCTTAAACATATATTCAAAAATGCTTCTGTTTCCAAGTCTGCTGTTTAATTTAGGATTTTGGCTTGGTGCATTTGGTGTGTCTTGTCATTATTTTAACCATATCCTAATAATGTAGTCTGGGCATAGAGAATAGATGCTTTATTTGTAAAATAGGATTACACTAATACCTGCACAGAGGGTTGTTGTAAGGATTAAATGCTTCCTGATCATGGCTTGCAAAAGCATGTTATTGTCCAAAGTAGAAAGTTCAGATTCTCTATGCAACTTTCAGAGATCCTTGGTGGTTTGCTTTTATTCCATTTTCCTCTCTTAATCAAATTACTCAATGCAAACACCCTACATTTATCCATTTGTGTGCTTTTACTCCCTCTGGTCCCTCTGCCTGCAGTATTCTTCTTTCTCTTCTTGGCTAAGCCCTACCCTTCCTTATGGCCTGGTTAATCCTTTTCAGGTGCTTTTTTCATTGTCTAGACCAAAGAAAGTTAGCTGTTCTTTCATACCCTGAGATCACTCTATCTCACTTACAGCATCCTTACTTTCTACACTTTGTTTTTACAAATATATATATATAATATATATTTTAGATTCTAAAGATATATATATATTTTAGATATATATATCTTTTAGATTCTAAAGGACAGATCTGAACATCTGAACATCCTCTTCACTTTGAATATCCAGTTATGACTGGCACTCAGTCTTGCCCAGAGCTAGGGATAAATAAATATTCTATAAATTAACAAGTTAAAACTGTGAGTCTATACTTGGTTAAATTTGGGTGTTCACTGGAATCCCCTTTTGTGTTTATCTCTGTTGTGTTGAATTGTTTTCTTTTGCATACAGCTAATTGACTAAGGAGTGAGAAATTACTTTTCTGAACAAAGATATTGGATCAGAAGTTAAGTTACAAGACTACACAGGTTCCATCCAATTTTAGGAAGCCATGAGTCTATTGTCTGTCGATATGCCAGGACAACAGGCCTGAATCAAGTTTGTAGATATTCAAGGATAGGAGCCTACCTGGATGTGGGTGGAACTGAATCATTGTAGCTAATAGATTAATTTGCACCCTAGAATTAATCATTTAGTTGCTGGAATACTTGGACCTTTCATTATTCAACTTTTCCCAAAAAATGTGTATTTGGTCTTCTGGGAAATACAATAACAGGATCGTCACACTGGAATGAAATGTCCTTGCCATTGAGGCTGCCTCTGCCCCAGCATTCTGCCTCTGACACATACATCTTCCAGGCCTGAATAAGTCTGTCAAGCAAACTCTAGCTTTCCAGTCCGTTGTTGGGCATCAGTTGTTAGATATACTCCTAATACTGAATCAAAACTTGAGTCTTTATCAACTCACCCATCAGTCCTGGCTCAGCTTTGAAGACAGAGAAGTCTGCAGTCTTTCCCATGTATGAACTATTTAGATCCTTAAAGATGTGTTGTAGTTTGTTGTCCAAAGGTTCCTGTGCTTGGTTCCCAGCAGGTGGCGCTATGGGCAGAGGAGGAAGGAGGCCTTATTGGTGGAAACAGGCATTAGAGGTCTGTTTTGTCCCTTGTGTTCTTACTTTCCGCCACCCCTCCCCTCAATGTCCCAGCTGCAATGAAGTGATCAGTTCTGCTCCACCATGCCCTCTCGGCCATAATGCTCTGCCTCACCACAAGCTGAGAAGTAACAGAGCCAAATTTCCATGGACTGAAACTTCTAAAACCTTGAGCCAAAATAAGTCTGTCTTCTTTATGTTGTTCTTCCCAGGTATTTTTGTTTCTTAATGAAAACTAAAGTACTCTGAAAAAGTTACTAAAGAGGATGCTACAAAATGGAAAGACATCTCTGTTTCTCTAGACAGAATCAATACCATCAAAATGACACATTACCAAAAATTATACATAGAGTTAATGAAATTTCATTCAAAATATCAACAATATTCTTCACAGCACTAGAAAAAACATTTCTAAAATTTATGTGGAACCAGAAAAGACACAAAATAACCAAGGTAGTCTTAAGCAAAAAGAACAAAATGGGAGGCATTACCAATCCCAATTTCAAGGTATACTATGAAGCTATAATAATAACAGCAGCATGGTACTGACATAAAAATAGACCAGTGGAGTAGAATAGAAGATACAGAAGCAACCCTGTGAACCTTTAGCCATCTGACCTTTGACAAAGGGGCTAAAAACATATTCTGGATAAAGACAGCTTCTTTAATAAACTGCTGGGGTAACTGGTTATTCACATGCAGAAGGATGAAATTTGACCCATATCCCTCATCACATACCAAAATCAAATCAAAATGGATCAAAGACCTAGACATAAAAACTGAAACTGCTAGAAGATAAAATAGGGAAAACACATGAAGACATGGGGATAGGTAAAGACTTGCTTTAAAAAGTTCCAATAGCACAAGAAAATAACACCAAGAATCCACAAATGGGAATGAAATTTAATTAAATACTTCCATACAGTACAAAATTAAGTGCTTCTGTACAGCAAAGTAAATGGTCAACAGAATAAAGAGATAATCCACAGCATGGAAAATGTTTTGCCAACTTCTGTTCTGATAGAGGACTAATGACTAAAATACACAAAGAACTCAAAAACATCAGACCTCAAAAACAAAGCAGGTCGATGTCACATGACATCCCCTTTGCCTAGCAACCATTGCTTGAATTGCCTCTGGTCTTAGTGTTCTCTGGACTGAAGCAACTTGTTCCTGTGGCCTGCCTGGGGTGCTCTTTGTTCTGGGAAGGGGCTTGCCTCACCCCCATGTGTGTCATCAATTTCCAGCTTCAGCTGCTCCTTACTGAGGAAAAAAATGTTCAGTATCTTTAGCCATTAGGACAATGCAAATCAAAACAACATTGAGCCTCCATCTTACCCCAGTCAGAATGGCTGTCCTCAAAAACACAAAAAATATCAAATGCAGTGAAAATTGGAGAGGGGCACCCCTCTACATTGTTGATAAGAATGTAAATTAATACAACCACTATGGAAATCAGTATGGAGTTTCTTCCAAAAGCTAAACATTGAAATTCCATTTGACCCAGGTATAACTCTCCTAGGTATCTTCCCAAAAGAGTTAAAAGCATCCTACTATAGTTATACATGTGTACTCATATGTATAGCAGCATAATTCACAATGGTTACTCTATCCCATGGACAAACAAATGGAGACTTATATAGCCACAAACAAGGATGAATTTGAGACATTTGTAGAAAAACAAGTAGATCTTGGGACTATGATAAGTGAATTAAATCAAACACAGAAGGTTAAATATCACATGGTTTCACTTAAATGAAAACCCCACTATATAAATAACAGAATAAAATAAAGGAGAGATGGAAATATCCAGAAAGTCAGACTTTTTGGAGGTGGTGAAAGGAAGCAGGGAAAAGAGGGAGAGGAAAGACTCAAAGGAAGGGACTCAAAAATGGTCAAGACATGACCAAAATCCATATAATTATTATGATCACAAATGTAAACAAATAAAATAATAAATAAATATACACTTACAGTTTTTTGATGGGGAAGTGAGGGAAGTCACTCAAAGATGTAAAGTCATAAATATTTTTAGTTAGATTAAAAAAAGGAAATGGCTTCTGATTAGGTCAAAACATTTTATGGCATTTATCAATGACATTTTATTTTATTTTATTTTATTTTATTTTATTTTATTTTATTTTATTTTTTGGTGCTAGATTGAAACTAGTGCTTTTGCATGCCAAGCATGTATTCTACCATTCAACTACACTCTAAACTCTCGTTTTTTCTTAATTTTTTTACTGTAGGAATTATATTGTTGAATTTTCTAATGACAACCCTTTCTGGCATTACTAACATATACTTATGAACTATTATCTTTCAACACAACTGCAAGACTTACCAAATTTTGTGAGTCAAGTTTACTGAGATATAATTTATAGGTAGTAAAATTCATCCTAGCTATCAGGACACAGTAAATCCAATTTACTAAGATATAATTTATATACAGCAACATTCACCTTAGACATCAGGAACTATGGGCACCCAGTGACTTCTACGTTTGGGGAATCGTTTGAGGAAGTTTTTCATGATATCCTCGTAAACAAGATGAAGTATTAGATAGCTAAAAAAACTTGCTGAGCAAACTCTCTCAAACAGAACTCCATCGTTAGCTATCTTTGTAAAAATTCATCAAGAAAAGAAATAACGATTTGATATAGAGATCTGAAGCCTTGGATGAGAACATAAATTTGGTTCCCAAATTTTTAAGTGACTTGAAAGTGCATCTGATAGCTTGATGGTAAAGTGAAACTCAAAAAAATCATCATTTAGTCACTTAGTCAATCAAACAAGTCTAAACTGACCAGATTGTAGGCCCCATGAGAGCAAATATTAAATATATTTTATTCACTAATGTAAAGCTCTCCAGAAGAATTATAACTGCTCAGAAAATATCTTGAATGTTTTTGACTAAAAAAAATACATTTTTACAGAACTTCAATAACTTCATGAGTTTAGCATGCAGGTGATATAGTTAAACATTGAGACGAGTGGAAAAGGAAGTATTGATTTGCCATGAGCTTAGTATGACTTAGTGCAATGATACAGGATTTGTCATCAGAAAATTCAAAATTAGATCTGATTCCAGGACAAGTAACTTAAACTACCAGTAAATTAAACTAATAAAAATTCAAAAGATTTTTTAAGGGTTAAATAATTACGTGAGAACTCTATACTTTCTGTGCAATTCTGTAAATCTAATCTTGCTCTGAAAAAAATGTTTCAATTTTAAAAGAAAAACCAATGAAAAATTCTGGTTTGCTTAGAGGTTCACCCGTCCAAATACTAAATTGCAATTGAGTTACTCTTCTTAGCAGTGAACAACTTGTAAACATTTTTTTTAATAGCAAGAAGTCATTAGCTACTTTAGGAATGCATTTGAGGAAGTCTTTCATGCCACCTTGTGAACAAAGGTAGAAGTTTTTGTTTTGTTTTGCTTTTTTCTTGTTGCTCTGAAGTGTATTAAACAATAACAATAAAAGACCTGGTCTGGTATAGAAAAAGTGACTTGTTCCCTATTTGATTTATGCCGTATGCTATAATATTTGTTGTTGTAAGTTAATAATGGCTGCTTGGCAACTAAATTTGCAGCTGTCTTGTAGGTAGAGATAAGTTGTCTAAACAAAGCCCTCCACTCTCTTCAGTGATGAGTTTCCAGAGCCACTCCACACAGGGTCCTAGAATTCTTGGTTTCCATGATATTCATATTTGGGGGGGTCTTTTTATTTGTTCATTCAGCAAATATTTATAAAGTATTTACTATATGCCAGCCACTATTCTAGGTACTGGAGAGAAAATAGCAACTAATGTGGACAGAGTTCCTATCCTCAAGGAGCTTGTT
>RJWT010019501.1:0-18380 GCA_004365215.1 Cuniculus paca
AGAGAATGGAGATACTCTGTTGATATGTAGTATGGGTTGTGCAGATATATGCATCTAAGTTCATCAAATTGTAGCCTTAAGGTTGTGCATTTTACTGGATAAAAATGTTTTATAGTGACTCATAAAACCATGAAACTTGAAGTAGCCTAGTTTTAATGAGGAAATTTTCTGTTTTCTCTTCTAGGAAATGGGCTGAAGATGCTCATGAAAAGGGCGCTGAAGTTCAAGGATCCATTGCTGATGAAAATGATTAGAAATATTTCCCAACATGATGGACCAACCAAAAATCTGTTTATTGTAAGTATGGTTTATGACTTTCTATTAACATAAACTATGAATCGGTGTTATAAATGGGTATATAACTCTTATTAGGCTTTCATCAAATGTTTATTAATTATTATTTAATTATTAATTATAATTTAGAAACTTCTTTGTAAGGTTAACTTTTAGAAATTGCAGTCTACTTTTTGGTGTTGATGTTGTTTCTATTTTGCAATCTCTGTCCCTATCCCCTCCATACCCACTGTAGTCTTCTTGCTCTAAGCCAGCTCACCATCAACAACTTAGTGCAAGATTTATAACACAAGAGAATCATGCTTGATATTTATTTTTCTTCTTATCACATTATTATGTTGGTTCTTCTCATAATTAGTATTTTAACATTGTACTGAAATTGTGTTTTATCAGGATTATGTTGGGGACCTTGCAGCCCAGATCTCTAATGATGAAGAAGAAGAGTTTGTGATCGAATGTTTGGGAACTCTGGCAAATTTGACCATTACAGACTTGGACTGGGAACTGGTTCTTAAAGAGTACAAGTTGGTTCCATACCTCAAGGATAAACTAAAACCAGGTCTGTGCTAAGCACGTTACTTCTGCATAATTACTAAGCTACTCTTTTCTGTTTTGGGTAAGGCTGCTGGAGTAATGTTTTGTGATCACTGTTAAATCAGCCAAAGCATATTCTTCCCATAGCTCTTTTCTCCTATAAGGTAGTCACTAGGTACACTTTAGATGTGTGTTCTCTTTTCTTTTTACTAACAGTGTTTTCTTAATAGTAGTTTCCCTTCCCATTCATACCTTCCCTGTTGTTTTATAATCTTTTTAATCCTGTTTTTTTTCCAAATTACCAAATACTCTCCACCTCTATACATACTCACACACACACAGTTTTTTGAAACATTTAAATAAGTCTTTTATTTTCCATCTACATTATCATTCAGTTGTGTTTTCAAAGTTGTATTTCCACCTTCGTATTGCCCCACCATCACAAACTGTCATCAGCAAACATGGAAAATTTGGAAGAAACAAATTTATAAGCATGTCAAAGATTGATTGGGACTGCTGTAATAGCTTTCAATATTTTTGCTGTGTATTAAAGTTGTGATAATATAAATGGACTTGAATCAGAACATTTCAATGAAATTTTTCCTTGGCTTGACTTTCCTAGGTGCTGCTGAAGATGACCTTGTTTTAGAAGTGGTTATAATGATAGGAACTGTTTCTATGGATGATTCTTGTGCAGCATTGCTAGCTAAATCTGGAATAATCCCTGCCCTTATTGAATTGCTAAATGGTAATGATCGTAATTTATTTTCATGCTAATGTCTAAATAGATTATTAAAATTTTCAAATTTAAAAGGAGTTTGCAGCTTGAAATAGTATTTAACTGGTTACAATAATTACAGAAACTTAACTATAGTTAAGAAAAATGAATTAAATATACTGCTAATTGGGATTAGATAGAGTAATGTCAAAGAGCTTTAGGTTTCAGAGTTCCAAATGTTGCTATAAAGTAATTTGGCATCAGTTTACAGATACTACCCTCCTCTTCCCTGCCTTGAATAATTAATATTCTGTCATTTCTTCTTTCTGTCCAGCTGTGTGTTAACTTGAGTTGGATTTCTTCTGTTGCACAAACCTTACTTTTTATACTTTTATTCTAATAGGAAAGTTTATTTGGAAGCCAATTCTAAACATATTCCCTTGTACATCCAGAGAGATGAGACTATCCTGTGAACTTCCTGCAGTGATGAAAATGTTCTGTATTTGTGCTGACCAACACATGTAGCTGTTGAACATGTGGCTGCCAGACTGAGCACTTGAATTTTTAATTTAACTTAAATTAACCAGAGTGACTTTTGGCTACAGTACTGGACAGTGCAGGCCTAGTGTTCCCGTTACATGTATATCACTCTTAGCAGCCATGGCCCACTGTACTCCATATTACATACAAACTTTATCTGAATCAAATATTTGATTAGGGCCAAATTCTGCAGCATCTTATACATTAAAAGTAGCTAATATAAAAATTTTAAATGCTAATATGAGACACCTAAAGAATAGACACAACTCTTCCTCTCTTTCCTATACAAAGCATAATATGTATGCATTTTATATTAATTTTAGACTTTTTGAAGTATGCAAAAAATACAAAAATTATAGACTTAAATGAATTTTCACAGTAAGCATACCCGTGTTACATTAGGTACATGAGCAAATACAATATTATCAGGATCCTAGAAGTACATCTTCCCTCCCCCAGTTATTACTATCTCCTTCAAAGTGGTTTCTCTCTTTTTATTACTATTAGTCTTGTTTGGGTATGAACTTTATAAAAGTGGAATGGAATCTGGTTTATTTTGTACTACATTATATTTATGAAGTTAATCTACAGTATATGGTATATAGAAGTTTCTTCATTTTCATTGCTATTTATACTACAGGAAATAATTAAAAGACACTAGGTAGTTGCGGGGGGTTAAAGTTGAATAAAATGTAGTTGACAATAAGAATGAAGATTTCATGGAGAGTTGGGGAAAGTTAAAGCAAAATAACATGAATCTCAGAATTGCTCTCCTGCCATGATTTAACTCAGAGAGCTATGTGTAAAGTGAGCTTAACAGCCAGAATATTTTACTGTTTTAATGTTCTCTGCTGTGAGATGACCACATGCAGAGGCAGTATAATATTGTGTTTTAGAAATACATGGATGTTTTAATACTGAAAAAATCTACACGACTGAGGGAACACTGAATATTAGAGAGTAATAGTAAGATTTTTAGCCCAGGAAGTTAGTAAGAGAGGTCGTTTGGGACAGATTGGACTTTAAGAACTCACAATTTATTCCACACACACCTGTTTAGATACTATACTGACCAGAAAATCTGTTTCTAACATATCATCAAACTTTTGCCTAGAATTTGTAGCAAACCACACTGTTAGTAAATCAAATTTCATAACACAGAACGAGGTTAAATACCTGTAATTATGCTTTAACTTTTACATGTTAGTCTGTAGACCTCAGCAGTTCTAAGTTATTCTTTGTATAATATTAAACCTCTAATTAGCCTTTATAATTATATAACATTCTTTTTACATTATAGAGACTAAATACTTATTTCATGACAATATGTAAAGTTTAATTTTTTGAATATTATTCAACAAAAGGAAATCCCTTTTCAAAATAGTCCAGTTTCTACCAACATCTTAGAATTTAGGTGTGAGCTTTTTTTTTAATGATAGCACAGGTTTTTTAAAGGTATGAAAAGAAACAGACTCTGCAGAGCAAGTTTAAGCCAAGTAAATGTAGGAAAAGGAGTACATCCTACAGCATGAGAGTGGGCCACCATGCAAGAGAGAACAGAGTGACTTTTTAACAAGTAGAACTCCTGCCATTCATTTCACATTAGGAACATAGAATTTTATTTTTCAGTTTTTACATGTGTTGACAAAAGATAGTGAAGGTCACAGTTTCTATCTCTTAAACCTGTCTCTTGATTTCTTTTAGGTACTACCTGATATTTTGAGATGAATTATCTCAAGTATCCTGGTTTATGATTTAACTTCACTTTTTCAAAATCAGCATTTTGTTTTATTTTGCTTTCCAAAGTAATTTAACCTAATTTAACTCCAATCAAATTTTCTGGAAATGTATTATAAAATTTCCTCATGGGCCATTGCCATTTAATTTGGGAAAAACATCTAGAAATAGATGATGTGTCACCCATATAATTTAAAATAGTTATACTGTCTCCTTTAGTTTTAATTTTTCTCATTTTCTATAATTTATTTGATTTGGTGTGTGTGTGTGTGTGTATATATACAGCATTCTTTCATATAAAGTTTTTGTTTTCTTTCAGCTCAGCAAGAAGATGATGAATTTGTATGTCAGATAATTTATGTCTTCTACCAGATGGTTTTCCACCAAGCCACAAGAGATGTTATAATCAAGGAAACACGTATCCTTTCTGTTTACAATAGATAATGGTATTTCACATATTAGAAAATAGGCATCTTTGGTGCCTTTTCTTACAGATATTCAAATACTATAAAAACCACTACACTTTGAAATAAATTTGCAAAACTAGCTATTTTGCTTTTTATTTAGTTGTGTTTTTTGTTTTGTTTTTTGGTACCAGGGATCAAATTCATGACCTCGCACTTGCCAGGCAGGAGCTGTAAGACTAGCTATTTTCCATGGAAGCTATTTACCCTAAATCAGGGCAGGTTGAACATCCCTAACCCAAATATCTGAAATCAAAAATGCTGTAAAGCATATTGGCTTTTTTGATGCAAACATGATGTCACAAGTGGAAAATTCCACTTCATATAACAGGTCATGGTCAAAACATAGGTGCACTAAAAATTCTGAATAAAATTACATCCATGTTATGAATGAATATCAGTCATATATTACATGTAAGTGAATTTCACATTTATACTTGGGTCCCATCCCCACGATAGCACATTATGTGTAAGCAAATACTTCAGCATCAAAATGAAATCTGAAACTCTTCTTTGAAATAAAAATACTCAATCTTTTAATAGGTAGACTATAATAATTTTTTTGACTTGTCAGATTTTGAGTTCTAAGAAATTTAAACATATCAAAATTTCCTTCTGTTAACATAAATGTCAGACGTTTTGAGGGCTGTCTTTGGTCCTTGTCTAATCTTACTGATTCTACATTGGAGAAAGCACATCTGTTTGCATGATTTCAGCTACCGACTGTATTTAAGTATTTAATATCTGCCAAATATCAGACATCTGTTGCTAACAGCTCCCTACGTGCTTTCCACCTCAAGGTGTGTAGCACAGTATAAGTTAAATGCATTATAATTAAACAGTCCTAATTTTTTTTCTTTTGAGGATGTTGCATGTTAGGCAAGTCCTCTACCACTGAGGTATATCCTCAAATTTGAGTTACCTTTTGCCACTTACCTGCAAGGACTTCAAAAAAGCTGTATAATCTCCTTTACACCTTTCTTATATCTATACAATGACTATAATACTAAATAAGACCTCCTGTTTTGTAGACTTGTTAAAATACTAGTGGATTTAAAAAGTACCTACTATTCCAAACACCCAAAAGGACTCAGTAAGTGGTAGTCTATCATTACTACATCCGAAGGGCACTGTAATCAGTATCATCTCCTGAGAAACAACAGTTCTGCCTTTTGTATTCATTCTGGATAATAACTAGCATCCAAACAGTCCCTTAAGCTGAGATTTTAGTATCTGCCTTCTCTTATTATATGTAAATAATAATTTATTCTGAACACATTTATGAAGTTTTGACTATTTAACAGGTACTGATAATAGTCAAGTCTTTGTCATCAAAACAAGTTAATTGAAGAGATAGGCAAGTAAATAAAAAGCTTAAGACCATACTCCAATATGATCAGTGTCATAAAGGCATGGGTACATGGCAGTAGAAGTGGTATTTAGCTGATTTGGTATTTGTTTTGAATTTATACATTTTTAAAAAATCTACTTTCACCTTCACTGCATAAAATTCATTACCTGTATGAATAGTCTAAACTATTAATAGCTCAATCAGTGAAAGCTCTAGAAGGTTCACCATCACTGCTTTATGACCTTCTTCATTTCTTTTGTCTCTTTTAAAATGCTAGGTTTCATCTTAATTGAAAATGTCATAGAGTTTTGTTCCATTTTGTTTTGTTTTTCCTTATACTAACCATGGGATTCTGACTGATTCTTTTCTGTTGTTCTTTTTGGTGTGAGCGATGCTTCCTTTGACTTTCAGGAAGGCAGGATAGGTCAAGTGTTTATAATTACACAGTTCTAGAGCTCCCTCTTCAGTTTTCTTCATATTTTCAAAACTATGTCTTTGTACTACTTTCTGAGATTTGCTGATTTTGTTTTCTTTACCCATTTCCAATTTTTAGACTTCTCTTACAGTCCCACTATCCTATTTTAACAAATGAAATATTAAATTTCTCTGGTCATTCTATAGTAATGATTTTATTTTAAATTTTAAGTTAAATTTCAACTTAGCATTGAAGGAAATGTAGGATTTTATAATATGATTGAACAATTACAATCTCAAATGCAGTTGTCTTTAACTATTTGTATTCAGAAGCTCCAGCATATCTCATAGATCTGATGCATGATAAAAATAATGAAATCCGAAAAGTCTGTGATAATACACTAGATATTATTGCAGTAAGTAATTATTCTTCCTACATAAGTATAACAGAATTCACTTTGGGTGGAAAAGACATTGTAAACCTAACTTGTACTGTGTATTCAATGATAACAAACTTTGTATCTTGATAAGTTTTAGAGAATACTGTGACACTCAACTTCCTTTTAAACATTAATAGGCTTTCAACTTTTAATGTTAGTAAGCTTCTTCCTGAAAAAGATTCTGTACATATTCAGTGTAAGTCTGGATATACATGTTGTCTTGAAGTCACTTGTTTTTCAAAGAAATTATATCAGAACATGATGTTTGATGATAATTCCCATCAAAATTCATACAATCAACTTTGAAGCTTGTCCACAAATTTTGTGTGTGTGTGCGTGTGTATCTTTTGAGGCAGTGTCTTACTATGTATCCAGGCTCTCTCAAACCTGCAGCAGTCCTCCTGCCTCAGCCTCCTGTGTGCTAGGATTACAGTATAGTCATGTACTACCACACCTGACTAAATTTTTTTGATCAAATTTTGCCAACTGTTTCTTCAGTTATTTGGTAATTTTTGTTATACATATAGACTTGTTTCTTCGAAATGATGGAAAATACAAAAATCTTAGTTATTCATGATTTGGAGGTTTTTAAAGTACACATCACTGGAGGGATATGACTGTAGGGTGGATTTAAGTCTTGAGCTAGAAACTTCCTGAACCTGCAGACCTGCCCCATAGTCTTCTTATAGGACTTGAGTTTTATACCAGGAATGTGCCAGATACTGAATTATTTTGAAGATTATTTTTACTGATAGCATATACAGTTATATACACCTTGCCTAATACCTTTTTTGTAATGGATTTTGACTTACCTTTTAGAAAGTTACTTGACTAAAGCGTATATAGAATTTTAAATTTCTAACCTGAGCTTTTTGCACAGATCAAAATGACACTTTTAAAAATCAATGAACGACTTTATTGGAAATACACTCAGTTGGCCTTCTACTAGTGATTTCATTATGAAACTGAACAGTCACCATCAGAGCCTTTTTTGTCATTTTCTCACATTTTATTCATAAATTCACTTGCCTTTTCGATTTTGTTACATTTCTAGTTTAGAAGTAAATGGTTGCATAAAATTTAGCTTTGATATCTAAGTCAAAGAAATTGCATATATTAAGTATTTGTTCTACCAATATATTTTCTATCTGTATTATGAAAATACTTAATACTCCTATAGAACAGCTTCATAGTTCACGTACTGTTTTCTAGTAGGTCACTGTGTCATTGTATATAGAGTATGTGTAATGGGCAAAGTTGCATCTATGTGTTTATCTTACTTTAAACAGTGAGGAAAAGAAAAGTGTTGTCATTTTATGCAATTCCTTTAGCATACTCTTCATCTGCCTCCTGTTGAGGAAACATAAATAAAAGATAATGTGTTTAGTTTTATGTAAGTTAAGGTAGTTCCAGTTCAACCTTAATATTTAAAAATTGATATAAAACAAATTATTTATTATACAATAAAAAAATACTTATTCTAGTTACTTCTAAACTGTGAACTCAAGTCTGTCATCTTAACCAGGAGTCATTCCCACCTTTTGTCTCTTTTTTCTTCTGGCTGCTATCTTCACTCTCCTCTCTGGAACCAAAGTTTTGAAAAACTAGTCTATATTTTATCTTATTTCCTCACTTCCCCTGTCAGCTTTCAGCCTATACTAATTCTGGCTTATACCTCACTGCTTCATTAAAGTGGTACTAAAGTAACCTTGACCTTCATTTTTTTCTAAATCCAGTGAGTATTTTCTGATTTTTTCTATTTTGTTATCCTGCTGTCCTTGATGAAAGTTATAAATCCTAATCAACATTGAAATATAAAAATCACAGGTAAAATTACATGGAATGATCAAAATGTAGTAAATATTTAATTTTTAAAAAAATTTATAGTAAAAGATACATTACCATTAATCTCCCACAGAATACTCCTTTTTTTGCTCCAGACACATCCCATCATTCTTGCCACCTTCTGAAGCAGTTCTGGAAATCCTCTTAAGTGATTGTCTTTATAAGATATGATCAAAATACAGTGAATATTACTCCTGAGTGCTATCTCATAGAAAGACAGGCTTGTGGGAAAAAAAAAATTACTGTGTCCTCATTCACCTTATTCACTAGATCTGGCATGGTGCAACCTCTGTCTCTTACCCAAAGTCTAACTGACTGTGGAAGATAAAACATTTTGAATCCGTGCAGGATACTGAGGAAGCCAGAACAAGAATTTCAGAATGGCTTCCAAAAGTGGCAAGTACAATGTGATAAGTTTTCAGAGCAATGGTACTTTGCGGGAAATTTATGGAAATGTGTGTTTTACTGTATTAATTTTTAAATATAAGCATTCACTGTATTTTTTAATCACACTACATATGTTACATTATTTTCATAAAGAGCCTTGTTAATACAAGGAGTTGAAAAGAATCAGCAAAATGCAGTTGGTGATATAAAGTAACTTGTTTATTAATAGAGTATTATATCTAAATACAACTAATTTGGATTCTCTTACCTTAATAATCTCAGCCAGCTCATTTAACTTTGTGAAGGCACAGCTTTATAAGACTAGAGACTTAATGCAAAGATTATATGATGCACCTACCATGGGCATAATGATCATTCAGTGTGCTTTTAAGTTAGACCAAAACTCTTAACTGAGGACTTATATGTAGATTAACTATCTGGACCAACGTTTCTCTCCCTTGACAATTAAACAATGTATGTGATTTTCTTTTTCACTTTAATTTTTAAATGGCATAGGTTCACTGTTTGGAATTTAACCATAAGGAGTCTTTAGAGTCTGTATTTTGACCAGATATATTACTATTTATAGTTCACATTTGAAGTCGTCTTGCAAAATGGCTAAATTTGGCATTTGTAAACTTCATGTCCAAGTAGTTTACTGAATGGGACAATTAGTTGAAAGGCCTTGATCAGAACCTTTGTAGTAAATATTCTACTGTGAAAATATCTTATTTGTCAAATGATCCATGTTTTGAATCTGCATGACTTACTTGAATTTGGACTCAATTTGTAAATTAATTTCAAGCCAAAGATACTCTTAGCTTGCTAAAGATCCTTATTTGGGAGAAAGTTTTGGAATAAGCTATTTTAATGCATCCTACACAGACAGCTCACAGTTACCCTTGGGAAATAGCTGCCAGTATTCGATTCTTTGCATCCAGGGTGTATTACTGATCACAAATGAGGGTGCTCAGCTTGTGCTAGATCTTTTTCCCAGAATAAAATGATAAAATCTATGTATTTTTTTAATTTACATATTTTGAAGCAAGAAAAAATTGATTAGCACACAGCAAAGCTGGTGAAACATGAGAAAAATATTATCAAAGGAGGGTGTGAAATCTCTGTCCAGTTAGCACTAGTAATGGCTATAGAACAAACTTTTAAAATAGTTTTAAAAGCTCATCCAGGGACTGGGAATGCAGTTCAGTGGTACAGTGTTTGGTTAGCACACATGAGGCCCTGGGCATGTTCCCTAGCATCACAAAAAAGAAAAGAAACTTTACTAGGATAGGAGTGGATGGTGGATGATCTCTTAAAATACTGCTAGATTTTGGTTTTCTAGTATTCTCAGCATATCTATATTGTATAAGAAATTCAAACTCTGTAGAGAGAATGGAAATATTTATAGTTCAGAGCGATTTATCTTTAATGAAACAAATATCTTTTTCACTCAAGACAGTGTGGAATAATGCTAAGAAAAATTACATGCTTTGTAAACCTTAGGGAAATATACTTCCTTCAGTAGAGGACTTGTCCTCAAAATTATGCAGATATTGCAGTAGTGATGATTTGTTTAATGTAGTTGGGCCCAAGCCCTGAACTGATGAATTGAAACAGATGTGTAATGGTAGTATTCTGTGTACCAGGGAGAATTACATTACTTGTATTACAATGTGCAGTCTCTCGCCTCATCAGTAAGTTGTTGCCTCTGTAACTAGATTTCTTAAAGCTTGAGAATGCAGAGAGCTATGAGTATAGAGAGGAACAGAGAAGCAAGAAAAAG
The DNA here is from genome assembly GCA_004365215.1 of Cuniculus paca. Lineage (NCBI taxonomy): Eukaryota > Metazoa > Chordata > Mammalia > Rodentia > Cuniculidae > Cuniculus > Cuniculus paca. The sequence goes on from RJWT010019501.1 coordinate 10,508, forward strand.
AGAAGCCATAGCGGCTTGGTCTTCTGGGAGACTGCAAGGCAATCAACCATTGCATTTTCTCTTGAGCCTTGAGAATCATGAAAGCAAGGACAGAATCTAAACATCTGATCTAGAGAGCTTCTAATAATGCAATTAAACTTCAGTAAACCTCAATTTTGATTAAATATTTGAGAACCTCAAAATTCCTCCCCAAGTGCCAAGAAAAATCCCTCCCCTCACATTCTGGGTTGTAAACATTGATTGATTACATGTTCATTAACCACACAGTGTGTGACAGAACTAAGACAAAATACAAAATTCAACAACACAAAACCCCTTGAACAGGAAAGATTCAATCTTGACTAGAGAACACCAGGATTCTCCTCTAAGATACCATGTGTGAACTAGTCTTCCACAGATAGTATCAACCGATGACCTGTGCTAACGACATACTGTATTACAGAGTGTTGATAAGAAAAGGGATACACTAGGTTCTCTGACAACAGACAGATGTCTCTTTCTGGCCATTTGTCACTTAGTACTAACAGATTTGTATTACTGAGATTTTGAATGGTAGCTCTTCTTAACTGATTCTTAATTCTGATCATGGGCAGAATGTTATAATAACCTCAAATTAATACCTCACTCTAGTATTTCAAACTTGGAAAAAAAAAGGGTGGTGTCTTTAAGAACAAAAAATTATATTTAAGGGCTGGGGATCTAGCTTAGTGGCCTAAGCACCTGCCTGGCAAGCACGAGGTCATGAGTTCAATCCCTGGTGCCACCAAAAAAAAAAAATTATATTTAATAAGGCTGATTGATTAAAATGAAATCAAGCAAGATGTTTAAATTTTGCTTCCACTTCATTAGTTATTAGAGTTCCCACAAAGATTCCAGGAAAGCCTGTGTCAGGCAGAAAAACTTGCTGTATTACTAATCTTTCCAGGAAGGGAGGGCACTTTAAAAAATGCATCACAGCCAGGCATGGTGGTGCACACCTATAATCCTACCACTCAGGAGGCTAGATTGTCTCGAGTTCAAGGCCAACCTGGGTTACATAGTGAGTTCAAGGCCCACCCACACTACACAGTTGAGACCGTGTCTCAAAAACCAAAACAAAAATGTCACAATACCTGAAAAGAAGTTGCAGGGAAGGTTTTGTAGGATTAAGATCAGGATTAGAACTCAGGCCTTCAAAAGTCAAGGAATGAGTAAGATTTGAGTAAAACTGGATAAATGGCCATCATTTTTAACAGGTGTGCAGGATGGACAGTGACATAGAGCAGGAATTTTCAAGTGAGTTTTATACAGAAACATTTAAAATTTTCTATTTCAAGAGCAGGTGGAGCTGATTCTTGCCTGTTTTGTAGGGTTGGTAAATTTTAATTTCTCAATGTATGTTTAATTTTTAATTCATATAATCAAATTGGAATTAATGAGATATTTTTGGTTAGCCATATTTTGCAGTTCGTTTTTACATTGCATAAACAAAAAGGCAGAAATTCAGGATTTTAGCTTGTTAGAATTTAAAAACACAAAATGTATATGAATACAAATACATATGTATATTCTTTGCCTATTTTTTATGCAAATAAAAGTTTGTATTTTTTTTAATTGACAACCCTTGGATTTAACCCAAGTATAGTAAAAAAGAGAAAAAATTTTTATTTAAATAAATTTTATTTAGTTCTAGCTTTTCCTTTGTGGTCTACTTGACATATCTGAAATCATCTTGCACAGCGTGGCATCCTCACTGCTTTAAGCAGAGATTGCCTGAGGAGGTGATTGCACTTAGAGCTCTGGTCAAGACTAGCGGTCAGCACCCGGGACTGTTCTGTTGAGAAATAGACAGTACATGCATAAAACCCAACAACATTATTATGTGTGTATGATTATGTACGTATCTATATATACATTTTATTGGGAGAAATATTTTCCAAAATATAAAAAGATTTTTTAGCAACTACAGCCTTGATATAAATGAGCAGCTGAATTACTCTAGACCTACTTTAATTTAGTATGAAAAATTATATTAAATAAACCATGTTACAGTCTCAATTAGGAGTCTGCCACATTAAAGGAGAAAGGAAAATCTGTTTTCCATCACTGATGTTAGAACACAAAGCAGATCTACGTAGTTCTTTGTTATCCTACAGTGTGTTAATCAGATACAAGGTGTGATGGAAGCCAGTGACAAAGTTTTCCTGATAGTGAACAGACTCTGATAATAGGCTGGTTAACATTTTATAATGTTTCAGTGGTTAAGTAGTAAACAAAATGATGTAAAACTTCAAAGAGGATGACATATTTCCATGTAAAATCAAACCATAAGTCTTTTGTGACACCTTAGAATTTACGGAAACTGAGTGCTTTTGCTTTAGATCATCATGTCAGGAGCTGAGAAGAGAGAAGACGAAGTGTTTTCCTTTAAATACAGGATAAAGTCAAGAATCAAAGCCAGGACACAAAGGTACAATCCTTGTGAAAAGAACTGTTTCAAAAGTGAAGGAAGAAACAGCCATATCCCAAGAATATTTCCACAGCGATTCGACAGATTTTGATAACTTATCTTACCAGCGACTGAACAGTGATATCCCAGATTGTCATATTTATTTCCTGATATAAGGCAGAGGGTAGGAGTTACAGAGGGAAGTAGAAATTGGGGGGGGGGGGTGTTAGTAGAAGTTAATTAAATGTATTAAAATTTTTAACTCTGAATATTAATTTTGAGTTGCTACTTAAATTTTTTTAAAGCAACTTTCATACTGCCAAGATTTTTCAGTTTGGAGAGAGAGTCATTTCAACAACTTTATTAAGAAATAGCTTTTTACTTGCAGAATAACATGTTATTCTAACCATAGATTTTCTCTTATGGAGTTTAAGTCCTACATTTTCTTTTACAAATAAGTCCAAAATCGAATATATTTAAAATACCTTTACAAAGTTGCATTCGTTACTTGGTGCAAAAGATGGAACTGGAAACCAGGTCGCATAACTCCTAATTCAGTGTACATTGTATTATCTGTGCCATAATATAAATAAATTCAGATTCTGCAATACAAAGAAACTATGATTTTTACCATGGCTGTTAAACTGTATTCTTAGAGATTCCCAAAGTATATATGGAAGTTAGCCTAGGGATTCCAGAATGATTGGTTTTAAATATGTTAAAACTTTAATTTGATTTTCAATGAAATGAAAGAGGAAAAAAAAACCAGAGTTCTGTGTTTTTAGGGGAATAAGACATGGGGGTATAAAATTTACCATGTTAATCTTGGGAAAGTATATTTTTATTTTAATATTCTCACATTTTTAGTTTGAAAATAATTTTTCTTCCATAAGATAGTAATAGTTATCAAATGATTTAATATCTTTCCTAAAATATGCTTTTGAACTTTTTCTAAAGTTTGAAACTCTTATGACCACTGGCATAGCCTATTGTGTGCTGTGCTTGCTAAATAGAATTTCAGCAGCCATGAGCTAAAATTTTGATTTTTAATAAATATAAATTTTTCCAGAAACACAAAATCAATGGTCAGCATCATATAGCAAACATTGCTGTCTAATTTGATTCTAATATTTACTACCGAGGAATAAAACAGAAACATTTAAGTGAATATTGCATTAACATATTTTTCATTTTAAGATTCATAGATCCTTTGTACGGTTAACATTTGAAAATCTAAACATTGGAAGCTATAGTTCCACAAACTAGAACAAACTCTTATGACAGTAGTACAGTTTCTTAATAATGCTTCATTTTTAGCCTCTAAATTAGAGGGTGTGTGTGTATTAAATATTTTTCAAGGTGGGCATGGTGGCTCACACCTGTAATCCCAGCCCTCGAGAGGCTGAAGCAGAAGGATTACTGCAAGTTCAAGCTTGAACTACATAGGAGACCCATCTCAAAAAATAAAAGTATAGGCTGGGGATTTAGCTCAGCAGCCTAAGCACCTGCCTGGCAAGCGCGAGGTTGTGAGTTGGATCCCTGGTGCTGCAAAAAAAAATAAATAAATAAAATAAAAATATATATGTATTTTTTCAAAGCTAGTAATTAATATTGGAATGTAGAAGATCATTTTAAAACTGCTGGAATTTATGGTGATTTATAGTGATTTGACGTAGGTAAAAGTGTTACAAGTATTTTCCATAATTTTCTCATTTCAACAGTGAAAAATACAAGTTTTATAATTATAAAAATCCAAACAGTATTTTCAAAATGTCATGCTATAACTTTTAAGATTTTTAAAGAAGAACCTTTAAGGTCTTGATACTATTCAATCAAAGTTTTTGCTGTTTTAATCTATGATGCATGACAAAAAATACATACCTATTAAACAAACCATAACAAATCATACTTACCTATTAAAGCTCAGAGGCACCTCTTAGGAGAACCCTGCTTGGCACTCATTGCAATGTACTCATTATAGTAGGATTCTGTAATATTTTTGGATCTTCTGCAAGACACTATTTTGAGTACACTAAGTGATGATGCAGTCTGGTATAGAACAACGTTTTGTCATTTCCTGAGGTAAAATCTTTTATTTTATTCAAAGAGGTGAGAAAACAACTGTAGTGTTTTCATTGTAATCCTGTAAGCAGTAATGCACTTGGTAATCATTATGTCTGGCATAAAAACTAAACCTATTGTTTTATAGTGCACAATTACTTTAAATAATCATTAAAACAAAATTGTTTTACAAGGACAAATGTAGTGCAATCTGTATGATTGCTATTATACTTTTTGGCCTTACAGTGTCTTACACTCTGAGTTAACTACTTTGAAGATGATGACACACGGTATATTAACTATTGTTATTCTATTATTTGATTGTGAAATTTGGGGGGTTTTTTCATTAAAAAATACACTGGTTCTATAGAATAATTCCATCAGGGTAGTCTTGTTATGTGGTATTAGGTTCTGTGCTCTCTGTGTCATCATTTTACCAAGGACATGTGAAAAGTTAGCTGCGGATGTTCAGGGTTGTATTTGCTTTGTGTGCTTGAACTTTTGTCAAATAGGCTCTTTTGAAAAGACAAAAAGAAAAATCTTATACATGTAAGTTCATTATAAGAATATTGTGAGCAGAATAAACAGTCTCTCTGAGAGAAACAGTTCAGATGCTGGAATATAACATCATGGAGAGGACAAGAAGGAAGGAAGTGGGTCCCCTGAACCAAGGAAGAATCTAAAATATGACTTGAAGCCCACAAAGAGAATAAAAAGAATTTAAACGAAGAAGAAGAAGGCTCAGCCTGGAGCCAGATTCACCCTGCCAGAAGACCTGCTGAACCTGGAGACGCGCAGTCGCAGTTATGGTCGCAGCTGTGGTAGACTCCAGAGGTCTCTGCAGAGAGGCGCAGGAGTGAAGGACAGTGGCGGACACAGAGATTTGCACTGGCTGCTGGTGTGAGTGCCTGGAATTCCACCACTACCACCCCCACCGCCCCATGGGAGAGAGTGATCTGCCGGGCCTCATCTTGGAGTTGGGCGGTTTATGCCCGGGGCCAAGACTGTTAACCACTTCTGGCATCAGCACCAGGTTGTGGGCGGACCCACGGAAGTTGCTTGGAAGGAAGCCAGAAAAACCAGTCATTCTGGAGCTCCAGGTTGTGGGCGGACCCGTGGAAGCTGATTGGTTGGAGATCGGCTCCCATGCACATTTCAGGCAATATCGCAAAACAGCTTAGATTCCCAGGGCCTGACCAGGCCTGCTCCCGTGTAAACCCTGGGTGGCTTGGTGCCCAGCTCAGTGCAGAGACACAGGCGCCCAACATTGGATATACATAGCCAGCACTGGCTAGAAAAGACAAACAGCCTAGCTTTGGAGAAGTTGTGGCCAGTGCTGGGGTGCCTGGGACCACACTACTTAGGAGTGGAAGAAATCAAGAATATGCAAAGATGAAGAGGGAGAGGGTAATCTCTGGCATCCAACCCAAGCGGTGCAATTCCACAAAAGGAAAACATGGAGATTGAGAATTGCACACCTGAAATGTCTGAAGTGCTGTCAACTGAAGTGAAGAAACAACACCAGGAAGCTATAAGAGAAATTAGAACAGAAATTCTATCCCAGGTAAAAGAAGAAATGAAAACCATAATAAAAGAAATACTAAGCATCTCTAAAGAAGACACAGATAAAAAAATAAAGGAGCATAGGAAAATGAGGGAAACCATGAATGAACAGCATAAGAGAGATTTAGAATGTATGAAACAGATTCAAAGAGATATCCAGAAAATTAAAATTTCATTCAATAGCTGGCATGTTGACATGAAGGAAACTAAAGAAAGACTTTCAAAGCTTGAAGACAGGTTTGCAGCCTATGACTGTGAAAGGAAAGATCTCTTAAAAATAACAAGGTCTCAGGAAGTAACAATTCAACAGCTGGTGGACAACTCAAAGATGCATAATTTAAGAATTAAAAATGTGAGTGAAGAAGCAGGTGTCAAGACAAATGACATCAGGACCTTATTTACAGATGTAATTTTTGAAAACTTTCCAAGCATAAAAAAAGAATATGACATTCAAATAAGTGAGGCATATAGAACTCCAGCTAGCTATAACCAAAACAAATCTACACCCAGACATATAATAATCAAGATCCCAGAAATTCAACTCAAGAATAGAATATTAAAAGCTGTTAGAGAAAAGAAACAGCTCACCTATAAAGGAAAACCTATCAGAATTACAGCAGACTTCTCAACACAAACCATCAAGTCAAGAAGAGGCTGGAGTGAAGTAATGCAGGTCCTAAAAGAAAACAACTTCCAACCCAGACTGATGGACTCTGCAAAACTTTCCTTCAAAATTAATGGAGAAACAAGATACTTCCATGACAAAGAACAACTCAAGGAATTCATGGCCACCAAACCAACCCTACAAAGATTACTAAAGGACATTTTAGAGAAAAAGGACCATGGTCTCAGGAACAATGTCAGAGGGGGACCATCAAGTGGGGCCAGTCGATTGAATGGAGAGGAAAAATAGGGAGCCAATGGCAGGAAAATAGCATGGCAAAGACAATACAGTGCAAGAATGCCTCAAGGCACTAATAGAAAGAAACAGAGGCATAGTGGATCAGGAGACAGGATCCATCAATATGCTCTATGCAAGAAACACATTTAGCTAGAAAGAAAATTCATAGTCTGAAAGTCAAAGGAGACAGAACAATGCCCTATGTGACAGGGAGCCAGAAAAAAAAAATAGGGTTAGCCTGCCCATTAATGGCAGAATGGATAAGAAAGACATGGTATTTTAGGTGGTAGAAACCTACTCAGCTATAAAGGAAGATAAACTCAAGGTTCTTGTAGGTAGATAGAGGCTACTGGTAATAGTGCTCATGGATGTAATGGATCAGAGTCACAAGGGTGAATTTTGTGTTGTCTCCATGGCATAACAAACTAAAGGTGTTAGTGGGATCCAAAATGCACAATACATGTTGGGAAAGTCAAAGGGGAGGAATCATCTAAAAAGGGAAAGAAATGACCACTATTAATCTATTATTATGATTTGAAATTCAGATTGTATTCATTGTTCTGATTAGTTTCATTTTATTCTGATTTGTTTGATTTTATTATACTTGATGGCATGGACAGTTATTTTAAAGATAACAAAATATATAATTGCAGCCATCAAGGACGTCCAATTAGCTTGTTTAGAAACCCTGTATGACTTTCATTGTTTGTTTTGATTGATTTTACTCTATTCTGTATGGTTTGATTGTAACATGTCGGAAGGTGTAGGCAACTGTTCTGAAGATAACAACTATTTTGGTAGCCAATGCTGTTTTGCTAATATCTTGAAATTCTGCATGGCTTACATTGTTTTGCTTTGTTTTGTTACGTTTTGTTTTGTTTGTACTGTTTTAGTTTGTTAAAAAAAAAAAAGAAAACATA
>RJWT010019502.1:0-18376 GCA_004365215.1 Cuniculus paca
TCCACACTGATATCATTGTGGATTGCCTCTCTAAAGGAAAAACATTGATTTCGTTCCTCCTATGTTTAAAAAACTTTCAACTTTATCATTCCTTATTGCCTCCAACATAATGTCCAAATTCCTCAGGCAGGCATGCAAGGTGTTTCACCAGCAATTCCTTACTTACCTCTGCAGCTTTTCTCAGGTGCCCTGTCCGGCACCCATTGCTTGCTCTTCTCTAAACGCCCTGCTTTGTCAGGCTTCCCCAGATTCTGGCATGGGCTTCCTGTTGCCTTTGTTAGCAGTGCCCTAGCTACCTAACCCGGTTAGTTAATTCTTGGTCATTCTTCAAATCCTGTATCTAATGTTATCTGGTTCACAGAGCTGGCGATGAGGATCCCAGGCAATATAAACCTTTCTTCTTCGAGCTGTTGGCACTTTGCACATGTTTCCAAATCTAACATTTGTTTTGTCCTAATTATTCAGTTTTCTGTCACTGTTCTCCAATGAAATGTGTGCTTTTCAAGGGGGATTTTATTTTGTTCATATTACTCAAATTTGAAAAACCTTGCTCATAGCATTCTTGACAGATGGTTTTCCAGCCTCCATTTGAACACTGCCAAGGTGGGAGACATTACTGAATATCGTCCCTTCTATTTTTGCACATTCATTCAATATATCCATTCATTCAATAAATATATACTGAGCTATCATATTACAAACACTGATTAGGCACTGAGGATACAGACATCAAATGAAAATTCTTACCCTTTTGGAACTCAGACTTTTTTTAGCATGTGTAGAAAAAAAATGCATTTAGAAGAAAGCACAATAACTTTTTTATGATAATTCAGTGAGAGCCTGTAATATATAGCTAGGTTTCATACAAATGTATGTATGGATGAATGCATGAATGAAAAAATGAATGAATGAATGAATGAATGCATAAGTGAATGAACAAAGGTCATGGGGAAATTGACCCACATAGTCATCACTGAGAGAGAAAGTAACTAGAAACATATCCTGCTGGCAATTGACAAGTAGCATCATTTTCCTACGAAGATAGGGGAACTCTACATCTTTCATATTTTATATTTAAAGTAAACATGTAAACCAAGCAAGCAGCAAGTTTAGAGAGAGACAAAGAGAAAATCTGCTTATGAGAGTGGGAAATTGATGCTACTATTCTTGCTGAGATTTGAAAACAAATGAATATCCAAGAGGGTGAGATGTTTGTCTAGTGTGTGTCAAAACCTAGTGGTATTCACCTGTGAATAAACTCAATCTGCTGAAAGGCCCTCTCCTGGTCGAAAGAAAGTTCCTAATGGTTGGAATCCCTAAGATGCAAAAATCACAGAGTAAGTTTGTGTTCTCTTCCAGAATTTTCAGTCTTTAGATAGCTCAAAATCAACTAAGGAACTTTAAAAAGAAACATAAATATTTAGGTTCTACTCCCAGACAGTCCAAAACTTAGGTCAAACATAGAATCCAGATGTCTGTATTTTTTAGAACCCCAGAGTTATTCTGATACTCTGTCATCTCTAGAATGTGGATCTCATTCCATAACCATCTCCAGTTAGGGAATGACTAGATATGAATGTGAGTCCATTTACAAGAAAAACAGAACTTAATCTGAGCAAAGTCCTCTCTCTTCTCAGGTTTCCATCTCATTCTCAGTGTTTGTGACTCCCCAGATCTGTCAAGGACAGATCTTCCAGCTTCCTCTAGAGGTCCTCTAACTTCCACAAGTGTGTTAAGTACTTTAGGTACTTTGGGGGTCAGAATTTTAGAGGGAGAAATGATATCAGAGATCAAGAGTTGCACTGTTACCAAAAAATTTCCTGCATGGAGTTGAAATTCCTCCTGGAGCTTCCAGAAGAGTGTGGAAGATGGACATGTAAGCAGATGAACCTGTTATAGTGAGGCAAGTGCTTCAGTAATAATCAGAGTGTTAGAGGAGCCCAAAGGCATAAATGACTCATTTTGAAAGTAGAGGAAGAGGGGGCATTGTCAGGGAAGGCTTCCTAGAAGAGGTGGAGTTTTCTGGGGCCCTGGGTTCCTAGCTACTCTTCCACCATGCCTTTCATCCCAGTGAGACTTAGAAGCAGACTTTCACACTTTCACCTGCTCAGCTAGTAGACCTCAGGTGAACTACCAGTCTTTGAGCCCAGTCTCCTCATGTGTAGAGTAGATAGCAACCCCTGTCTCACTGTGACCCAGAGAGGTGTTAAATAGCAGATACAAGAGTACTTAGTGCAGTGATGAGTAGGTACGCAATGAAGGGACTGATCATTGTGCTTATTTTTTTAAGTCATGAATCACGATAAAGCTTGAGGTGACTGAGGCCTGTGGTGCCGTGCTATGTCTAAGGGCATTCTCCTGCTCTGTGATGGTGTCTGGAAGAACATCACCAGGTTTCCGTGAAGTTACCATATGGTTCCAATGGCATCAAGTGTCGGAGGGTCTTCAGGGAGGGTGAAATATGACAATTATATGAGACTGGAGAAGCAAGAACAGTGTACTATCCCTTCCCTTACTTCTGCAAGATTCCCCATGTTACAAAGGCTGCCACATTGCTGTTACTTCCCACATGCTTTGAGGCAGCTCTGGAGCCACCAACCTGAGTGCTCAGAGCAGAACAAGAAACATGTATTAATTACCTCCCAGGACATAATTGCAATCAATTATTCCTACACTACTTGTTTGCATCCATGCATCAACAGGAGAGAAACTTTGTCAGGTTGGGGATAGAGTGTGTCCCATTCATGTCTCTACCCCCAGTTGCTTAGAACAGTGTTTGATACCAAATGGGCAAAGAATAGTTGTTTAAGAAATGGATTCAGTCCAAGAGGCTTCTTGTAAATCTGGAATGTAGGTTCTCCTTGAGATATTCTCAGCCCCCTCTTCATACCACCTCTCTTACCCTCTGAGTTCGCCTTGAGAGTCTGAGTTTCATGCCTGGCTCTCACACTGGTCTAATTTAAATGTGCCCCTTCTTGTCTTTGCTTTCCTATAAAAAGCATTTTTGATTCGAAGGAACTACAGGTACCATCTCACCCCGTCAGAGTTTTATGGACAAAGCAGCTATTGCCAAGAGAGCCACCCCAACTTTCCAAGGTCTCAGAGCTCATGGCGGCACAGCTGGGAAGAATGTTCTTCTTCTTGCTTTTAAATTCAGGGCTCTGTTTAGAGCTGCCAAATTTGTGGGAAGGCCCTGCCTTTGGAAAGATTCACCCTGTGCCCTCTAAGCCCTTGCTCAAAGGGCTCCCCAAACCCAGGGTACATACCCAGCACAACAGTTAGCACCAGGCACTCCAGAAACAGCTGCTAGAATTCAAATGCTTGCCTATTTAGTAACTGTAATTTGGGGCAAATTACTTAACTTCTATGAACTCTAATTTGCTACCTGTAAAATTGATGAGATGATCATACCTCCTTCTCTGTGAAGATAAAGATAGCGATGGATATAGGAAGCCATTTAATATCACTGTATTTTCCTTCTTGGTTCCAAGTTCCAGTTGTGACAGTCAAGCTGTCCAAGCAGCTGAGGTCTCATCTTTCCTACTCATGTGAGAGTAAGGATTTTTGTGCCTCTCTTTCTTGGGAAGCATCAGCCCCCTAGAGAAAGACTCCATGCTGACTCTCCCCAGACTCCTGTGGGCAGAAGAGGCACAGGAGGCGCCTCAGTGCCTTTGACCCAGCTGACATGTTGGAGCCAGTGAGCCTGGCTGCACCTAAAACTTTAATGTAGATTGGCCGTGACGCCTGTGCAGGGGCCCAGATTTAGAAGCCAAGCAGGACGACTCTACCTAGGCTGGTGACAGTCCAGGAGCAATGCTCCCATTGGAGAAAGCGGAGGGCGGAACACGAGGGAGAATTTCTTGGTCTGGCCTGGTGGCACTGTTTTATTAATGATCTGGAAGAGCAGAGGAACAGTGAGTTTAATTAAATTTGCCGGTGATATTAAAAGATGTCAGGAGCCACTGCTGAGGACACAGACACCTTGAAGATGGCCCTGGGGGCGCTAGGAAAATAATCCAGGAAAGAGACAAGAGGTCGTGGGCTGATCCAGGGCATGTTTGGCTGAGGGAGAGGAATGTGACAAGGGGGCAGAGGGTCATCCTTTGCAGAACCTCCCCTATGCCCTTCTTATCTGCATCTCTTCTGTTTGCAATCAATTTCTAACTGGTCTTTCTGCTCCAGTCTTGTCCTCCTTACATCCACCCTAAGCCTTTAGCGAAATTGGTTTTACCGAAACATAAATCAGACCGTGTCATTCTCCTGTTTAAAATCCTATCATTGGCTTTTTACTGCCCTTAGGTTAAAATCCCATCTTCTCAGCCTGGCATAGAAGACTTGCTGTGAATTCTTGCCTATCACCCAGCCTCATCTTCTGACCCTCTGCCTCACTCTGAATTCTTTGTAATCCCATGTGCACAGGGGGCTTTTTCATGTCTCCATGTCTTTGCTTGGGCTCTTCTGTTTGATTTGAATGCCCTTCCCACTTTCCTTTCCTTTTTTTATCTTTCTTTCTTTCTTTCTTTCTTTCTTTCTTTCTTTCTTTCTTTCTTTCTTTCTTTCTTTCTTTTGACTAAAGCTCACTCATGCTTGAAGACTCATTTCAGGGATCACTTCCTTCAGAACGCCTCCCCAAATCCTTAAACTGTCTCAGTGCCCTCCTCACGTTCCCACAGCAATCTGCCCTTACCTCTACTTTTATAGTAAAACTATCTGTTTTTGCATCTCCTCATCCCTGCTTGATTGTACCTTTGTGGGCAAACACTGTCTCATTTTTTATTTTAACCACCAGCATCTTGTACTGAGCCTGTAAAATTACAGGCTTTTGTCAATATTTGTCAAACCAAGCTGATGAGAAGAATATTCAAGAGGGAGATTACAGCAGGCAGCCAGAACAGCTCTGGTAAACCGGGGCCAGTGCAGCCCTGGCAAATGGCAAATCTGTACTGGCCAAGGTGTGAGAGAGTCACAGTGCTTCCACATCAGACTGCAAGCTGATTGGGAGCCAAGGGTGTCCTGCGACAAAGTGGGACAGTTTGGTAAAGCTGACTAGCCAAAGACACACACAGATCATCTGTGTGTGTGAGTTGGGGTTCTTCTATATCCTTGCCTTATACTTTGAGTAGATGACTTAATTAAGACTCATTTTCCCAAAATGTAAAATAAGTATAAAAATACTACCAATCTCACAGGTTGTTATGAAAGTGAAAATTAACATTATGTATACAATAAACACACCGTGTTTACAACAGTACTACTTATAACAGCTAAATCTGGGAAGTGGCCTGTGTGTCTATCAACAGATGAAAGGATTTTAAAAAATGTGGTATTCATACACAATGGAGTAGATGCTGCCACAAAGAAGAATAAATTTGAGTCATTTGTAGGAAAATGGATCCGCCTTGAGATAAAAATGTTAAGTGAAATAAATCAGACACACAAGCTTAAATGTCACATGGTTTCTCTTTTATGAGAAAACCCAAGTATAAATAATTTTTGAAGAGCACAATACAAGCTAGATAACAGGAAATAGGGGGTTGGATGTTTTGCTAATGGGAATGGAACCAAGAAATGGAGGCAGAGGGCTAGGTAGGGAGGGAAAGGGGAAATCAAGAAAATTAAGATGTGTTATGTACTTGTAGTGACTCCCCATGATAAATAAAAAAGTACATAACAGAAAAAAATGATAAATGTTAATTACTATGGTTAGTATCCTTATTATTGGTGGTGGTCCTGGGGGAGTCTCACACTGAATCATATCCCTGAGTCTGGATTTCTTAAGAGCTGAAGAGACTGCCAGGAGGTTGAGATCTGTCTCAGTTAGTGTCTGGGCCTAGAAAAAAGGCAAAAAAAAAATGACCATTGGCTTGGTCATCAGAGCTGTCCCCTCTCTCTCTGATATCTCACCCAGAAACCATTTCCTAGCAGGGCTGGAAAGACACCTAGGAGTCACAGTCTTTTCCAACTTCCATTCCAAAACCCAGTGTCAGTGTTTATTAGCCATCTTACCTTCTTCTTTGATTTCTTTCATTCTTTCTCTCAGTTCATTAGTTTTCTCAGGGAACTGGCCTTTGAATTTGACCACACGATAGCTTACTCCCCCTAAAATCTTGTCACCATGAAGTATCTACAAGGCCAAACAGACAAAGACCATGATATTTCTAAATTCTCCTGGTGTGTGAGATAAATGGAAGTCCATGCCCCTGTTAATCAGGGTAACTTGAGTACTGTAGTGCTCCCTGTCCTTTCCCTCCCTCCCCTCACCTGTGGATACCCCACCCCCGTAGGGCTGCCACCTCCTGTCCCCACATTGGCTCATGATTAAAGAGCTGCACCAGCTGTGCTCGGCTTGTCTCTTCCTGCATGGAGCTTATCAGAATCTACAATGTGTCAGAATCCACAAGGTGGCAGGCCTTTCAGAGGTCAAGGCAAGAAGCCAAGATCTTTCCTGGTCCACGTTTCTTCAGGGTGAATGTGTGTCAGAGGTGCTAATGGGGGTCTCTGTGTATATCACATTGCGAGAGCTTTCTCAGCCTTTGGATATCGATGCCTTTGGATTCCTCAGGCATCTTCATGACCTCTTCTCCTCTGAGTAAGGCCCCAAGCACCTGTTTTTCTGACCCCCCTATAACCTGGACTAATGAGGAATGTGAGTCTCAGCACTTGGATGCCTTTCTGAGGAACCTGAAACCAAGTTGATCCACAGCTCTTTGGAAGGAAGCCCTTTATGGTTACAGTATGCAGCCTGACTCACTATGTCCTAAAGAGAATTTCTCTGTGAGGACGACTTTGGGAATTTAAAGAGGTCCTATGCAGATTCTAAAGTCTCATTGGGGTTTCTCAATGAGACCTACATATATTTCCAGACAGGATGGGCTGCAATTTAGATTATGAGAAATTTTAGGTAAGGTTAAAGTCTCAAGAAACTTCCTTGGTGATTACATTTGTTCATCCTAAAAGTGTGCATTTACGGAGCGTCTACCTACTTAGGATACTATTGTAAACAGCAGAGACACACTCCTTGCTCTTATATCATTCACAGTACAATGGATGAGTAAGATGGGACTCATCTAATATTGCAAATAAATGTGTGATTTTGAAGTTTTAAAAATGCCATGGAGGAAAACTAGAGTAAAACGAGACATAACAAAAGGTAGTTGACAATTTTTAGGAGTGAGTGCAAGTGTGTTTTTTTATTATTGTTTTGTTTTTTAAGGAACTAACACTTAAAGTGAGATCTAAAGCATTATTATAAATGGGGCATACAAAAAAGAAACATTGTTTTCAGTTATTTGTAGTATCTTGTACAAAGGTCCTGAGGTAGATGGTAACTTGGGGGGCAGAAACAAAGAGCATTATTGCTGAAATGTAGTGAGAGAGTGTCAGAGAATGAAATGTAAAGAGAAGGAAGGATGTAGTTCATAGAAACTTTGATGTCATGGCAGGGAATATGATTTTTATGGCAAGAGCAAAACCTAAAGACCTTCAAAGAGGGAGTGATATGCTTAAATTTGGACTTCTTTGTCAAGATCACTGTGGTCATTTAAGGAAAGTGAAATTGAGACTCCACTTTGTTGTACTAGTTGAAGTGGTGAATTCAGTTAGGAGACCACTGTGGCAGATTCCTCTGGGCTGTGATGATAGTGGCAGAAATGGAGAGAGAATTGACAGGATTTAGCACTTGATTGGATGAGGGCCAGAAGGAGGAGAGAAATCTGCAGATTAACATCTGTTTTCTAGTGTGAGTAACTGGCTAAATGGACGTGCTATTTTCAGAGACAAGAAAGGGGCAAATATGGGGGATGGACTTTGGAGTCCTTAAGGAGTGATACAAATGTAAATCAGCATCTCTCTATTACTACAAGTACCCCTCCTGGGTGTAACAGAGGAGGGAAATGCACAGGTTGCTTTGTGAAGCTATTGTGCAGTTGTTTTCATTTTCACTCTATCTGAATGAGGCAATGAGTAGAAAGATTCCTCTTTTCACTCATTTCCTCAGTGGAAAGTAGTTTCAGTTGAGTTTCTGTTCTTCTGAACTCACACTTTTAATGATTCGAGTCCAGCAAATGGGGCTACATTTTATCCCCCCATATCTCCAGTTTAAAAAAGATTATTTGAGACACATTTCCATGTTTTATTAATAACAATTTCTATCACTTTCTATCACTTTGCATATTTGGCTTTGGAATTTAAGTGACTGATTGATCTTTATCTTCCCATACCTGGGTGCCTAACCTGTTCTTAAGCATGTTGTACTGGAAGGTGGATCAGGTCTTTGACATACCTTACAGGCCAGCCACAATACAGGTAGCATACACTGTAAGTCAACAAGAAATCTCAGAATTATAGCTTACCTCCCAAAGTTTGTATTTGGGGAAGGAGTTCTTACTGGGGAGACCTCAATTACCCACACAGTGAGGTATTCTATTTTGGGGGACCAATCTGTGAAAATTCAATTCAGTATGTACTCTTGAAAACCTATGTTATGCAAGACTGTTGAGTATATAATGGCAACAAGGTAAGGAAGACTGAAAACTCTAGAAACAGAATCAATGAGGACAAAGACTCAGGTCACAGGAACCCTATTTTTAAATTGATTCCAGGTAACAGTGGGGCTGGAAGATAGGACTAAAAGGGTATCACTTGCATTTCCATCACCAATGTTCCCATCTATTTCGAGCTATTCTTCAGCTGAGTCTCCACCAGATGGTTTTGAGGACAGAGCAGCTATTTGTTCCTCCCATTGACATCTATTTTTCCAAGTGAGAGATTGCCCCATATGTTAGTGCAATATGGCACTCAGGGTGAAGCATCCATTTGTGTCGGTAGGAACCTGCAACTTGCTGCCCCCTTGCCTCATGCCTTTTCCTGCCTCTCTGATCTTTTCTAGGTCTGTGGCCTGTCAGGAGGACCATTGGTGCTGTGGTAGAAGCCAGCATCTAAGTCTTGTGTATGGCGTGGTTAAGGTTGCAGCCTCTCACCTCTGCCTTCCTCCATTTTGGGCTGGTTACTTTTGTGCTCTTCCTGAATGGTCTTCGAGCAGAGGCTGGTAGCTCAAGGGATGTGCCCACCACAGGACAGAACAATGAGTCCTGCTCAGGGTCATCAAACTGCAAAGAGGGTGTCATCCTACCAATCTGGTATCCAGAGAACCCTTCCCTTGGGGACAAGATTGCCAGGGTCATTGTCTATTTTGTGGCCCTGATATACATGTTCCTTGGGGTGTCCATCATTGCTGACCGCTTCATGGCATCCATTGAAGTCATCACCTCTCAAGAGAGGGAGGTGACCATCAAAAAGCCCAATGGAGAGACCAGCACAACTACAATTCGAGTCTGGAATGAAACTGTCTCCAACCTGACCCTGATGGCCCTGGGCTCCTCCGCTCCTGAGATTCTCCTTTCTTTAATCGAGGTATGTGGTCATGGGTTCATTGCTGGTGACCTGGGACCTTCTACCATCGTAGGCAGTGCAGCCTTCAACATGTTCATCATTATTGGCCTCTGCATCTATGTGATCCCTGATGGAGAGACTCGCAAGATCAAGCACTTACGGGTTTTCTTTGTCACTGCTGCGTGGAGTATCTTTGCCTACATCTGGCTCTATATGATCCTGGCCGTTTTCTCTCCTGGTGTAGTCCAGGTTTGGGAAGGCCTCCTCACTCTCTTCTTCTTTCCAGTGTGTGTCCTTTTGGCCTGGGTGGCAGATAAACGACTGCTCTTCTACAAATACATGCACAAAAAGTACCGCACTGATAAGCACCGAGGTATTATCATAGAGACAGAGGGTGAGCATCCAAAGGGAATTGAGATGGATGGGAAAATGATGAATTCCCACTTCCTAGATGGAAATCTAGTACCCTTGGAAGGGAAAGAGGTAGATGAGTCCCGCAAGGAGATGATCCGGATCCTCAAGGACCTGAAACAGAAACACCCAGAGAAGGATTTAGATCAGCTGGTGGAGATGGCCAATTACTATGCTCTTTCCCACCAGCAGAAGAGCCGAGCTTTCTACCGAATCCAAGCCACCCGTATGATGACTGGTGCAGGCAATATCCTAAAGAAACATGCAGCAGAACAAGCCAAAAAAACTTCCAGTATGAGTGAGGTACACACTGAAGAGCCTGAGGACTTCATCTCCAAGGTCTTCTTTGATCCATGTTCTTACCAGTGCCTGGAGAACTGTGGGGCTGTGCTCCTGACAGTGGTGAGGAAAGGGGGAGATATGTCCAAGACTGTGTACGTGGACTACAAAACAGAGGATGGTTCTGCTAATGCAGGAGCTGACTATGAGTTCACCGAGGGCACTGTGGTCCTGAAAC
This sequence comes from Cuniculus paca, assembly GCA_004365215.1. Lineage (NCBI taxonomy): Eukaryota > Metazoa > Chordata > Mammalia > Rodentia > Cuniculidae > Cuniculus > Cuniculus paca. The sequence continues at coordinate 10,319 of RJWT010019502.1, forward strand.
CAGGGGAAACCCAGAAGGAATTCTCTGTGGGCATCATTGATGATGACATCTTTGAGGAGGACGAACATTTCTTTGTGCGGCTAAGCAATGTCCGCATAGAAGAAGATCAGCCAGAGGAAGGGATGCCTCCAATACTCAACAATCTTCCCTTGCCTCGGGCTGTCCTAGTACCTCCATGTTTGGCCACAGTTACTATCTTGGATGATGACCATGCAGGTATCTTCACTTTTGAATGTGATACCATTCGTGTCAGTGAAAGTATTGGCATTATGGAGGTCAAGGTTCTGCGGACATCAGGTGCCAGGGGCACAGTCATTGTCCCCTTTAGGACAGTAGAAGGGACAGCCAAGGGTGGCGGTGAGGACTTTGAAGACACATATGGGGAGTTGGAATTCAAGAATGATGAAACAGTGTAAGTAACCTTTCCATATTCTAGCCCTCCCCATGCTATTCCTTGCTTTTTTTTTTTTTTTTTTTTTTGTCCTTCTGTAATACTCTATAAGCCTGATTCTTGTGTTTGTGTTAATCTCAAATTTTGGTTCCACCACAGGTATGGAGGATCAGCAGATACTGGACAGGTCCTGCCTCCACACTCTCCTTCAGTTGTCTCACTTTAAGTTGTTTCCAGGCAAGGAATTCTATGGCAGGATCTAAGGACACAGAACATTCCGTCCATCAAAACTTAAAAAAGAATGGCCGGTAGAGGTATAGGATGGTGGAAGTTTTGTAATATCAGACTTTAGAGAATTCTTGGGACTAAGCAAAAGGAAGGAAACTGATGGGCCTCTCCCTCTTCCCCTTTTCATACCAAGGGCGTATGAGTTTTGGAGTCAATCCCTACAATTCTAGGATAGTAATAACCCAACCAGAATATCTGTATGGAGATAGCCAAGTGGTAAGCCTGGTGGTGGTGGGAGACACCTGTAATCCCAGTACTTGAGAAACCATGAGTTCAAGGCCATCCTGAACTACATAATGAGACCTTGTTTTGAAGAACCAAAAATAAAATGAATGAATGAATGAATGAATGAGTGAATGAATGTAAGCAAGTGGCATTGGCTCCCACCATTTCACTTGTATTGTGTAACTGGACTTGGGGCACCTGTCTTGCAATTTGGAAATTGAAAAATTGATTGGAACTGGGCAGTCTCTGTAAATGTCCATAGGCTATTTTATGGAGCAAGGCACGGCCAGGTGCAGTGAGATAAGTCAGTATGGCTTGGGTATTGGTGGTATCTTGGAGATACCACCTGTCTCCAGTCTCAGGTCTAAGCTCCAAAATCTGCCTGTGCAGTGAAGAAGGAGGCTGTTAAGAATTACTGCAGAAAATACATCTTCTGCGTGGTCATCTGTTTTTATAGTCTAGGACTTGCCTGAAACATTTCTTGAGTTATTGCCCCGTGCAGAGCTGCCAGTCCTGTATGTCTATTGCTTATATTATCCTACGGCCTCTACCCATCAAGATGAATGCAGATTGGGCATCTGTCCTTTTCTCAGATGAATAGCTTTGAAAAAGAAATCAGAATGACTTTCCTCAGAATTTGCAGCTGAGGGCAGGGTATCTTAGAAAGATGGAAATGAGAAACAGGATCCAGTCTCTGAGTTACTGCTCCTGCTACAGGCAGTAGCAAGAGATGGCATGAAGAATAAAAGGGGGGTGTCAAACCGCTCCAAGACCCTGCTAATTGTACGAGGGCTGATCAAATAAAATGATATGTGTCCAAATAAAGAATTAGTACAGTCAAGACATGTTAATCTCCTTCACACCTCCCCCACTTCAAACACATTTCTTCCATCATTCTTGCCACTTTCTGAAACAGTTCTGGAAGTCCTGTTTTGTGAGTGTCTTTATGAGGTGTAATCAAAAATACAGTGAATGCTGTTGCTGCATGACATGCAATGGAAAGGCAACCTCATAAAAACATTATGGTGTGTTCTCAACTACCTTTTTCCCTGGATCTGACACCCTGCAACTTCTGGATCTTCCATAGAGTCAAAACGATCATGAAAGGTAAATATTTTGAATTGATTCAGGACATTGAAGCAGCCACAACAGCACAACTAAAGGCACTCTTGAAAGCAGACTTCCAGAACTATTTCAGAAAGTGGCAGGAAGGATGGAAGAAATGTGTTTGAAGTAACAAGGAGTATTTTGGGATGAATTAATAGCAGTGTGTCTTTTACTATAATAAAACTTTTAGAAAAGTTTTAAACATTCATCATATTTTTAGATTAGACCTTATACTTTCAGCAGGAAATGAAATCATACAGCACCTATAAGAGGGAGCGAAGGAACTCATAGGAAAGGGCAACCCGTGGACTCCCGGGAAAGCTGTTAGGAAAGTACTTCTTTCTAAGTTCAGGCATGGGACAGTGCAAAAAAGGGTTGGGTTCTGCTGACAACAGAGCTAAAAGACTCTTCCCTGTCCTTACTCTGTCTCTTCCTAATAATGGGACTTTGGGCAAGTCAGTTAGTAACTCTGGAACTAAACTGTCTCATATGCAAAGTGGAAGTAGCAATATTTTGTTTGCCAAGAGGCAAGGCCAGATTGTCTTTGCAGTTCCTTCCAGCTCTAGCATTTTCTGAACAATAGAACCAAGCACTCAGGGTAGGCCATATTTGCACTGGCCAGAAATGAAACAGGGGATATTGTCTCCTGAAGGGAAATAGCCATTGACAAATTGATTTATTAGAGCTCTGTTTAGTCATTTTCTGGGAAACATAATCATTTGTTAGCCTAAGTAAAAACCTGAGCTTTCCAGAGAATACTATCCATTTATATATGCTCTGGGGAGAGTGTTCTTACATACAAATGAAGGCCAAGCCCTCTCTGGGAAGGCAGACTCCGTGAAATTTCACACATGTTCATAGCAATGTAAGTAGCTGGAATTTATTATCAGGCATTAAATGACATCAAGACCACAAAATTTGCCATGATTTGGCAGCTTTGTCATTGCCTCAATTCTGTAGCTATCTCCCAATGGCAGAGAAGGGCAATTTTGGGAGATAAGAAGCATGGTTCCTAATTTCTTAATTTTATTCATTATCAATTATGCACCAAGGATCTCTCAATATGACTAAACTTTCCTCAAACTTTTTGTTTGTATAATACCATGGTGTAAAAGGGCCTGTGAATTACACTTTGGGTGATATTTATTCCAAATGTATGTCAACCTTCAGAAGTTTGAGATTCTCATCCAGATAGTCTAGGGCAGTGGTGGTGAACCTATGGCATGTGTGTTATTGTGTTTTTCTTTTAAGACAAAAAAATGTTAATGTAGAGTTGTTTTTTCTAAACTAAAACTTCAGTATTTAGGTTTAATTGCAGTATTGGTACTTTGTGATAAATAAATGGGTTTTGGGTTACAGTTTGGCACTCAGTCTCTAAAAGGTTCGCCATCACTAGTTTAGAGTTTGGTGAACAAACCCATATTTCTGTGTATTCCTTTGCATTATTTTTTGACTTCAGTGTGGTTTGATCTCTTTGATTTTCCTTGCTGCATAATAACAAGTTCAAAACCAGATAGTCATCCTCATATAGTAGCCCTGCCCATGATACTTCAAACTGTAATTTTATAACAGAAGGCTGTACTACGTACCAGAGAAACCGTAGGCTCTAAATCTCTAAGTTAGAATTTTGGTTCTACTACTGACTTACCATATGATTTGGGGAAATTTTATTAACTATAAGGCCATTTCCTCATTGGTAGAGTGTGGTTAATATCTTGCGGGGCAGTTCTTGCAGGGCAGTTATGATAATTCAAGATACTATATGCAGTGTACCTGGCACATAGTATTTGCTCAGCAAATGAGGGCTTTAAAAGTAATATTGATAAATTAACAATATCTTCAGAAGACACTGTCAAGCTGATCAGGTTACTTGGATCTTTGCATGATCTCGGTTAATGAACATGCCAGTTTTCCAGTTACCATGAAGATCCCTCACCCAAACTCATAAAATATTAGAGCCAGAAGGATCTTTAAATGTATTTTAGAATTGTGTTTTTCCAATGTTATGTTTCAAATTGTGTTTTTCAAAAGTGTTTTTCAAATGTTCAGGTGTTCATCAGCCACCTAGTTGCTAAAGTAGATTGTGATTCCAAAGGTCTAGGTTAGGGCTTAAGATTCAACAATTCTAACAAGTTCCTGATGCCATGGGCCCCAACTCGTGGAGTCGATAGACTATAAAGCCCTTGACCAAATCATGGGATCCAGGAAAGAAAGTGGCTTTTTAAATAACTTGCCTAATTGAATCATGAATGCTTACTTTCTAATGCCAGCTTTCAACCCTAACTCAGCAAGAACTCAGCTTTTACTGAGGCTCTGCTAATTGCAATACTAATCTGGGAACTGATATTGAAACCTTCAGGGTCCTTGAACAGAAGCTATGGGATACCTGAAACAATCCTGCTTTCTAATCTGTCCCTCTTTGTGAAGTTTTGTCTGTCTACCATGCCTGGCAGTATTGTAACTTTTGCTTCCACCTTAGTCCTCCTAAATATAATCAAGTTATAGGCTGGCCTTTGCTCTATCAATAATATTGGATCAACAAATTTACTTGTTTGCTTTAATGCTTTACTTCTTCAAAGGTGTCCTTCGCCGCATGGCAGGATGAAACATGTGAACTTTGGAATCTAACAGATTCGAATTGCCTAAGTTCCAGATTTTTCTTGTGAGGATGTTAGAAGTAATATTTATCCTGCCAGGGAGCAATAAATACTAAATACGAATATGAGAAAAAGGTACCATTAGCATAATGCCTTCCCATAGAAAGCATTCAGTAATTCAGCAAACATTTAGTAAATATTTGCTATATACGAAGTACATTACTAGATACAAGCGATATATAAACGGATAAGACAAGCTGGAATTTCATCTCTCAAGGATCTTACTCTCAGGAGAAAAGGACGTAGATTTACACACAAGTCTGCATACATGAGAGAAGGGGATGGTTGAGACAGATTCAGGAAAAGAGAAATGAGAGCTCCCTGCAGGTATGTGAGACCACTGAAGTGTAAAATAACCTTCATTAAGGATTAGCAGTGATGGGGGATGGAACGGGGTAGCCAGATGAGTAACTGCTATCGTTACAACAAGCCTTTGACATTTGCAAGGTATACTGTTCACAACTTCATGATCTAGAAGAATCCTCACTTTTGTGACTATCACTACAGTACTCCATGAAAATTATGCCCTGTGAGAATTTGGGATACAATAACAAAAATCTCGTGGAGAGCAGAGTTTTGCCTGCATGCTAATTTCACTCATTAAAGAAGTGACTGGCTGCTGTCCTCCAGGCTCACAGCACGCCTCAGCAAAATAACAGATTATTGCAGCTCATGGACCTTTGGGGTCTCTGGAAATAATCGAAGCCACAGATGTCAAATATGTGAATATTAAGATCTACTGTAATTAAATAGCATGGGCCTCCTTCAGAGAAGAACACAGTATTGGCTAGACTCCACATTTTCCTGCTAAATCAAAATGTTAAGGCGGGAAAGTATCTGACATCCTATTTTTCAAAATTATGAAACTGAGATTCAGAGAGAGAAAGTGACTTGTCCAATAGTCCATAGCGAGATATAATAGCAAGTTAGGGTTGAAAAGGACTTTAGAAGCTATTGATTTAATACCCTTCTCCATTGTATTTTTATTCAATAAATGTTAGCTTTGGAAATAATATAGCAATTCTTGAATAAAAGATGCTTTGAAAATGCAAATCCAGGAGTATCATGTGACTAATCTGTTAACCAAGGATAATAATATATTATGAAATATTTTTTAATTTCTTGGTTCACCTTGAGACTGCTCAGGAAGGAAGACACTGAATCTATAAAAATTCATTTTAAAAAAATCTTATTTTTCTTCACTCTTTCAGTTCCTAAGTTTGGAATTTCCACATGCACTCACAAGAGCAAAGATAAGGGACTGTTCCTGGGTGTTCAACCTTCGGTCAGCTTCCCACCTGAATTTGGATGGGACACAAGCATTCATTCCCTCTCCACCCATTCCCGCTCTGCCCCTATTGATACCATGAGGAAGGAAGCAGAGGCTGAGCTCTGGCCTTCAACTTATTCAAGATTTTGTTTTCTCATTGTTGTTTTTTAAAAAAGAAACTAAGCCATGTTTCCAGAACTCAGTCTGAAGTCCTGGCATAAAGCCAGTGGCATATAATTTGATGTCGAAGGGAAAGAACTCCTTGATCCTCAAATAGAACATGGTCCCCATATGTAAATTCTGCCCAATCTACAAGCATTTTGCAAGCATCAAATGCTCTGAAGATTTTGCTAAATAACGGAAGGAAAGCATCAGGTAAATATTCTCAAGGGGTATGATAGTTATCATTCATAGGAGTTATATTCTCTCCACTACCACCTTCTGGGTACCCACATAAGAAGTTACCCATAAATAGAGAAGAATTTAAAGTTGAAAGTGGAACTTATTTTGAAAAAACTTTGTTGTTCTGAAAACTTACTGATCACTAGATATGGTGTATATTTAAGGTCAGCCGTGGACTTGGTGCCATCATTCTTACTGTCCCAGTTAAGGGTCAGCACACATAGGCAGAATTTGGCTAGCCTGTCACTGCCTGAGCCCAGTTCAGCGACCACTCAGTGGGTAGGGTTCCTGAAGAACCAGTTATTTATGATCCAGGCCGCACTCTCTAGTATGTTCCTGAGTTAGTACTTTCAAAATAAGTGGCATCTTGATAGTAATTTTGTTTTCCATGTATGACAGAATAAGGCTGCAAAATAAATTATGGATGACTACTACAACCATCTCTCCTTAGTACTTCATTTTTCCCAGATTTTTTTAATCTTGATTTGTTAGCCTTTCAAATTTCTCCTTATGTATCTTACATGACCTTGATTGACCTCACTACCGTCTCCAGCCTTCTTTGTGAGTTTTGATGATCTGCCACCACCACAAGGGCTAACAATGCCCCAGCTGCAAGTCTTCCTATTCTTTCACTACCTTACCGTGTGTCTGCATGCTATGTCCTTGCACTTGCTCTCTTTTCTAAATGTTGCTGCTGCAGCTTTTTTCTATTGCATGTGTTGCAGGTGCCCCTGAGCCCATGCTGTGGATCCCACTCTTCTTTACACTCAGGCCGTGCTTACTCTTCAAATTGGATCTCATTCCCAGTATTTCTTTCCTCCTCCCTGCTGGTTGGCATCTGCACTTGGGTTGCCTTCTGTCTGCTGTATGATCTATGACTTCTTTGAGTGAGTAGGAAGGAATAGGAAAGTATCCCTTAAGAAAGTCTATCACTTGGACAGCAAAAACTAGATCCACGATAGCACCAACAAGATGGATATCTCCCAGGAAACACACCACTCATGAGGCTACTTTTTCCTTCACAATAAAGCATCTTCCTGACTCTGTGTGGAGATGAGAAGATTTAATCATTCACATCTAGTACAGACAGGACTGGTATCACAAAGCTATTGAGAATGAGGCAGCTCTGGAGGCTTCCTACTCTCCCTGGTGCACCCGCTCCTGAGCTCCCTGGTCTCTGCTCCTGCATCTGTGCTTCTCTGTGGTCTTCTTCTTTATTACCACCTCTATCTTGTCTGTGCTCTGCAGACCAACAATTCTCGCTCCATATGAGCTTTTAGCCTAGGCCTACAAAGCTTTCTAGTCTTCTAGCTCAAATTCTCAAGACAGAAAATCTGATTTTTTTTTTCAATTTGGCCATGTCAAAGGTAACTGGCCATACAGTGTTGGTTGCTCTGCTAATTCCTCTTCCTACCCCATGACAGCTAATCCACATAACTGGATGATGGGGTGGAAAATAAAGTTGTCATGAGATCCCATGATAAGCTATCTAAGCAACTGTATCTGTAGGTGGTGGGCAATGTCACGTAGAACAGAGTCTCAGGTGAGACAGGCATCTGTCATCTTTAAACTGGTGCACATTTGTAGAGCACTGATTTTATAGTGGTCTCTGCAGCACAAGTAGGGAGCAGTAGGCTGGAAGAGTGAGACCACCTGGACCTAGCAAGTGCATAGAGCTGACCACAGGCTCCACAGCAGGATGAAACCTGCCCAGGTCA